>CM050419.1:11938464-11958464 GCA_027564155.1 Gymnocypris eckloni scoliostomus
GATGGAAGACCTGACAAGAGAGCATCGCAATAGTCAAGTCTGGACAGAACAAGAGCCTGAACAAGGAGTTGTGTTGCATGCTCCGAGAGAAAGGTCCTGATCTTTTTAATATTATAAAACACAAATCTACAGGACCGGGCAGTTTTAGTAATGTGGTCTGAGAAATTCAGCTTATCATCAATCACAACTCCAAGGTTTCTGGCTGTTTTTGAAGGAGTTATGTTAAGTTAATGTATCATGCATTGGGATTAGTGCAGAATAACAAGAGACTGGATTGAAAAATCTCATAAGAACAAGTTAAACTTCACCCCAACTTCAAACAAAAAGTTGGCTTACTGTAAATTAAATGACTGACAAAGCAATTATCATGCACTGTTCAGTTTAGCTTTTTGTTCAATCTAGTGGAAAGAAAACATCAAAAATACACATTTAAGTGTTTATTTTATTACTTTATCTATTTGCATCTGTAGATTTCGTTTATCATATATATATATATATATATACACACAGTAGTGTGAAAAAGGTTTGCCCCCTACCTGATTTTTTTGTCTCACATGAATGATTCAGATCATCAAACTAATTTTAATATTACACAAATATAACCAGAGTAAATACAAAATGCAGTTTTGACATTATTTTATTTAATTTTTTATTAATAATTTCGTTTTTCACGATCATTTTAACGATCAGATAAACAGGCTGGTTTTGCATCTTTAAGTATTCTGCTCTATAAATGTATCTTTACCTTTCCACATCAAAAGAGTAACAAAAGCTGATGAATATTAAATAGATGTCAATATGTTAATAAGATAACGGTTGTATTCAGGGTTATAATCGTTAACTTGAATTGAAACTAAAACTTTTAAAACATTTGCTAATTGTAATAAAGCTTAGATAGAAATTAAATAAAAATATTTAAGGAAAAACATAAAATACAAATCAATTAGAATAGTTGCTTTGGCAACAAACCGATGTAAGTTTAAGTTGAAGCATTGCAATTACTATCTGGAAATTAATTAAACTTGAAAAAATTAAAAATTAAACCTGAATAGTAATATTAAAAAGGATAATAATAAAATGGCAAAAGCACTTAGTGACATTTCTAAAAACTAACCTAAAATTAAAATGAACACAAAAAAATAAAAGATCATTTAAAATATTAATAACGACATAACCAATGCTAAAAAAACTGGTTCTAATGTGATAATTCTGAAGATGTGCAGTTTAGTTTCGCTGAATCGTTTAGTGGAATCGTTCTGCAGTTTCTACTCTAAATGTTAATTAAACAATCAGTGAGAGCGATGTGTGATCTACACAACAGATCTGTGTCGGTTCTTGTGTTTGTGGCTCGTGCTGCTTGTATTGATGAGCAGTAATTGCTCGTTTAATTACCTTCATCATCTTCAAACAGGAAACAGATGTAGAACACAGACAGAGATGACGGAGACTGCGGATTGTGATTTTCTTTACGCAAAACATAATTCATTTTTTCTTCCTTTTGTTTTAGGTGTGAAATATATTTTTATGAGATTCACTCAGAAAAGTAGATTTGGTGCAGAAGCCTATGTCGGGGACAAATTAATCTTAGCTAGTATACTAGCACGCGTTATAGTAGAAACAGTAGAAACTGTTTTCACTCAGAAATTAAGTCAATTTCACAAAGAATTACAAAGACACAGCACTGATTAAACATGACATCATTTTGAAGTAGAAAAACTGAAATAGGTTTTTCTTGTAAAACATACTCTAATATAATTTTTATTTTTATTTTTCAACTTTGAAAAATATAATAAACAAATAAATATAAATAAATATAAGATTACGAGATTAAAGTCCTAATATTTTGAGAATAAAATCAAATTTATGAGAATAAAGTCATAGCTATATGAGACTGATTATCATAATATTTTGAGAATAAAGTATTGCGTGTTAATTAATTGTAATTAAAAGTTAATTAATGTGAAGATTCCACCACCTACTTCGCAAAAATATCTCAAAATATTAGGACATTTTTAAATATAAAGACTTTAATCTCATATTGCAATGAATTTAATCTCGTAATCTTAGATTTTATTTATATGTATTTATTTATTTTTATGTGGCACTTTAAAATGTGTATTTTTTTATTTATGTATTTTTATGTGGCTTCTCTAGAAGGTGTTAAAGCAATATTAAAGTATGTTTTACTGTGTTTTAATAACCGATTTCAGATTTTAGTTCAGGTTCAATATTGCCTTCTTAAATATTTTTAACATGCAAATATGAAATGAGTCCGTGTCTCATTTGGGAACGACTGTAGCTGCCTCACAACATTCATAATGTTGAGCATTTTAACTACAGCTCTACAGTGTCTGCTGTAACGGCAGGAACACCTCGTTGGGTCTTCAGAGACATTTCAGGTGTCAAATGCACGTAACTAGAATTAACAGTTGACCTTTTGTTAGGAGACGCCTGCCCAATTACTTCTGATTTCATGTGACGAGGTGACTGTGTGTAAATACATGCTTGAGATGCACTTTCACCTCATATTTCAAATCCATAGACTCGTAGACGCATTAGTTTGATCAAAACTTACAATAAATCATTTATAATGTGTCAAAAGATTTCTATTTCAAATAAATGCTGTTCCTGTTTTAACAAAAATATTGTGTTCAACATTGATAATAATCAGAAATGTTTCTTGAGCAGTAATTCAGCATATTATTATGATTTCTGAAGATCATGTGACACTGAAGACTGGATAAATTCAGATTTGATGACAGGAGTAAATTACATTTGACTATATATATTCACATAGAAAACACTTTTTAATTGTAATAATATTTCATAATTTCAAATAAATGCAGCCTTGGTAAGCAGAAAATTCTTATTTTAAAAACATTGAAATCGTAGGAGCTCAAACTTTTGAACATAGTGTACATAAATGTGCACATGGACAATACAATACGTATGGTAGAGAATGAGTGAGAGAGCACAGAACAGATGTGATAGATACAGGGAGTCCAGAGCGATTGGTTTTAGAGATCTGGACAGACAGTAAGCTGAAGCCAGAGTGGCTGTAAATCAGATTCACTGACCCGTCCCAACCCGTCCCGTCCGACCCGACCAGACCAGACCAGACCCGACCAGACCCGTCCCGACCCGACCCGACCCGTCCCGACTCGACCGACCCGTCCGACCCGACCCGTCCGTCCCATCCAGTCCCGTCCGACCCGACCCGACCCGACCGTCCGTCCCAACCCGTCCGTCCCGACCCGTCCCGTCCGTCCCAACCCGTCCGTCCGACCCGTCCCGACCAGACCAGACCAGACCAGACCAGACCAGACCGTCCGTCCGTCCCAACCCGTCCGACCAGACCCGTCCGTCCGTCCCGACCCGTCCCGACCGACCCGTCCGTCCTGACCCGACCAGACCCGACCCGACCCGTCCCGACCCGACCCGACCCGTCCCGACCGACCCGTCCCGTCCGTCCCGTCCCGACCCGTCCGTCCGACCCGTCCGTCCCGACCCGTCCGTCCGACCCGACCCGACCCCGACCGATACAGGCCAATCTGAAGACCGAACTCGACCCAAACCCACAATAACCAATAATCGTTTGACTTCCTCTCCAAGCAAGAGCAGCTTCTGAAATACTAGAATGACAGTAATATATAGAAGCACCCAATTATTCGCAATGTCACAATGATTTAGCAAAAAATCATGAATATTGCAATGATTTTTAATACTCTTAATTGGCCTTAAATATTCATAGTGCCTTTCAGATAACTTTCATGCATCAAAACTATTTACAAAAAAATATTTCATATTTAATATATTCAAATTAATTGTAAATATTTCATTCATTTAAATAAATTGTATTTACTTTATGTGTTAAAATTAAATAGAATTCTTTCTTGAGCTGGTTTAGTGAAAAACTGTCATGCAAACAATCGCATTCATAATTGTAATAAGATCGTTTTACTGTATTTAAACATTTTGAATCTACCTGGACACACTGAAAATACTTTATTTCCTAAGCTGTTTGAAATATGTTTTACAAGAAATTACTATTTCAGTCTGCTTCAAAATGTCATGTTTAATTCCATGTGTTCCCTGCTGTTTCTTTGTAATTATTTGTGAGATTTACTAGCAATTTCTGAAATTGTGCAAAAAAAATTCGACACCAGTTTTTGGTGCATCTGCTTGGTTGAAATGATGGATAAAATGCTCATGTTTCATCAATAACATCCTATTATACAGTGTGCATTAACGCAGCGCTACTGTACGCATGATTTGTGTGAGTACAGTGACCTTTAGCTCTCGGTGTCGGAGAGAGTCAGTCGCTTCACATCACATCACATCACATCAGTCGAGCCCTCAGAGACACCGACTGCACATCCCAACACCATTAAACTCAGAGCGCCTCTCAGTCTCCACCTGTCCTGAGTGAGCCGTCAGTCAGTCAGTGCTGCCAAAGCACGCGCTCGACCGTTATTACCACCGCAGAAAACACACATAATTACACAACACACAACGCTCTTCAGTCAACACACTTCACAGAGACACGACGCACATCCCAACACCATTAAACTCAGAGCACCTCAGTCTCCACCTGTCCTGAGTGAGCCGTCAGTCAGTCAGTGCTGCCAAAGCATGCTCGACCGTTATTACCACCGCAGAAAACACACATAATTACACAACACACAACGCTCTTCAGTCAACACACTTCACAGAGACACCGACTGCACATCCCAACACCATTAAACTCAGAGCACCTCAGTCTCCACCTGTCCTGAGTGAGCCGTCAGTCAGTCAGTGCTGCCAAAGCACGCGCTCGACCGTTATTACCACCGCAGAAAACACACATAATTACACAACACACAACGCTCTTCAGTCAACACACTTCACAGAGACACCGACTGCACATCCCAACACCATTAAACTCAGAGCGCCTCAGTCTCCACCTGTCCTGAGTGAGCCGTCAGTCAGTCAGTGCTGCCAAAGCACGCGCTCGACCGTTATTACCACCGCAGAAAACACACATAATTAGACCGCCGAGAACCAGTTTCATGCTAACAGCCGATCCGCCTACAGAGTGACGTCATAGTTCCCCCACTCTATACCCTAGCATGTCAGCACTGTAGAATTGGTGATTTTTACTTAAGTCTATTAATGTAGTCTTATAATGAATTTACATTTAGCTTTTTAATGTCTTTGATTTTATGATGTTTATTTTGTATTTTTATTGTTAGTATTGCTGGACTGTGTGTGTGTGTGTGTGCGTGCGTGCGTGCGTGCGTGCGTGCGTGCGTGCGTGTGTACGTGTGCGTGTACGTGCGCGTGTGTGTGTGTGTGCGGGTCGGGACGGGTCGGGACGTGTCGGGACGGGTCGGGATGGGTCGTGACAGGTCGGGTCGTGACGGGTCAGTCGTGTCGGGGCGTGTCGGGGCGGGTCGGGTCATCGTGGCCAGGTCGTGTCGGGAGCCGGGTCGGCCGGTCGGGTCGTCGTGTCGGGACGGTCGGGGACAGGTCAGACGGTCGTGGTCGCCGGGGCCGGGTCGTGTCCAGTGACGTGGCGGGGTCGGGTCGTGTCGGGGCGATGTCGGGACGGTCGGGGCGGTCGTGACGGGCCGGGTCTCGGTCGGGGCGTGTCGGACGGGTCGGGACGGGTCGTGACGTCGTGTCGGGACGGGTCGTCGGGGTGAGTCGTGACAGTCGGGTCGGTCGTCCGGGGCGATGTCGGGGCCGGTCGGGATGGAGTCGTGACAGGTCGGGTCGTGGCGGGTCGGGTCGTGTCACGTGTCGGGACGGGTCGACAGTCGTGGGTCGTGTCGGCGGGTCGTGAACGTGTCGGGGACGGTCGGGGCAGTCGGGGCCAGTCGTGTCGGGTGTCGGGACGGGTCGTGTCGGGGCGGTCGGACGGGTCGGGCGGACGTGGCTCGTGTCGGGGCGGGCGTGTCGGGGCCGTCGTGACGGGTCGGGAGGTCGTGTCGGGACGTGTCGGGACGGGTCGGGATGGTCGTGACAGGTCGGGTCGTGGCCGGGTCGGGTCGGGTCGCGTCTCGGGACGGGTCGGGGCCTGACGGAGTCGTGTCGGGACGGGTCGTGACGGGTCGGTCGGGTCGTGTCGGGACGTGTCGGGACGGGTCGGGACGGGTCGTGACGGGTCGTGTCGGGACGGGTCGTGTCGGGACGGGTCGTGACGGGTCGGGTCGGGTCGTGTCGGGACGTGTCGGCGGTCGGGCGGGTCGTGGTCGGGTCGGGTCGTGTCGGGACGTGTCGGGACGGGTCGGACGTGTGTGTCGGGTCGTGTCGGGACGGGTGCGGGTGGTGTGACGGGTCGGGTCGGGTCGTGTCGGGGCGTGTCGGGGCGTGTCGGATGGGTCGTGACAGGTCGGGTCGTGTGGTGCGGGTCGTGTCGGGACGTGTCGGGACGTGTGGGACGGGTGCGTGCGGGTCGTGTCGGGGCCAGGTGTCGGGTCGGTGTGTCGAGTCGGGACGGGTCGGGGACGTGCCGTCGTGTCGGGGGTCGTGTCGGGACGTGTCGGGGCAGGTCGGGACGGGTCTAAATGTCGGACGATATGTCGGGACGGGTCGTGACGGGTCGGGATCGGGTCGTGCGGGGCGGTCGGGGGGTCGGGATGGGTCGTGACAGGTCGGGTCGTGACGGGTCGTGTCGGCGGACGGGTCGGGACGTCGTGCGGGTCGTGTCGGACGGGTCGTGACGGGTCGGGATGTCGGGGCGTGTCGGGGCGGGTCGGGACTCGTGGCCAGGTCGTGTCGGGACGGGTCGTCGGGCAATCGTGACGGGGTCGGGTCGTGTCGGGGCGTGTCGGGACTCGACGGGTCGTGGCCGGGTCGGGTCGGGGTGTCGGGGCGTGTCGGGCAGGTCGGGACGGGTCGTGACAGGTCGTGTGTCGGGACGGGTCGTGTCGGGAAAACTCTGTGTCACCGGGTCTGTCCAGGTCGGGACAGGTCGTGGAGGAGTCGTGTCGGGAGCAGTCGTGACGGGTCGGGTCGGATGGTGTCGGGACGTGTCGGGACGGGTCGGGACGGGTCGTCAGGTGTCGGGGCGGACGTGTGTCGGGCAGTCGGGTCGGGTCGTGTCCGTGTCGGGACGTGTCGGGACGGGTCGTGACGGGTCGGGTCGGGTCGTGTCGGGACGTGTCGGGGAGGTCGGGTCGGGTCGTGTCGGGCGTGTCGGACACTCGTGACATCGTGACGGTCGTGTCGGGCTGTGTGTTTCGTCGGGACAGGTCTCCGGTCTCGTCGTGTCGGGGCCGTGTCGACGGGTCGGGGCGGGTCGTCGTGTCGGGGCATCGTGACAGGTCGGGTCGGTCGTGACAGGTCGGGTCTCGTGGCCATCGGGTCGGGTCGGGTCGGGTCGGGTCGTGACGGGTCGGGATGGGTCGTTATACAACAATAATATTTAAAAATAAATAAGTATAAATTGGGTCTTTACACATGAAAATATACTGTATAGCTGCCTTTTAAACATTATGATGGGATCCCTCACTCGAGGATAATCATGCTGTATTTGGTGATCTGTGTAATATAAACGATCGATAAACTTTTTCTTACATTAAAATGAACAGAAATTGCATTCAAACGTATTTGATATGTCAAATACTGTATATATCAATCTATATTATATTATTAATAACACTGTGAAATCAATCTCATTAAATGAAGCACCTGAATTCAGTCAGGTGAATAATAATATTCAATAATATCAAATTAGGTTTACATTCAGTTACTGTAAAATAAAACTCATACTGTGATATATTTCTACTCTGAAGGATAAAAGTCCATCTAGAGCTAAAGACCAGAGCTGAAGGGAATGATCCGGCATGGATTGAGACAAATGATTTTCTCCTTGGGTTTTGTCACGGGCTCGTTCAGCACTGTGTAGAAATAATAGAATTATCCTCAGCACACGCCTCTCAACAACTGATCCGTGTTATTGTACGACTCGACGACAGTGATGTCTGTGTGCTGCAGTAAGATGACTGATGGAGAGGTTGTATTGCTCGGACACTCGCGGTCCATCACACTGTAATAGCAGCTAACAGCTGTGTGTTTCTGTCTCTGTGACAGCGGCTTTCTCCGGTCTCTTGGAGCGTTTGATGGACCGTCCTCACTGAGAAGCACCAGCGAGATGCTTTCTCGCCATCGGTCAGACATCAGGGCTGCTACTCTGTCATGCTAATATAACAGTCCTGTCTACAGCTGCATTTACGCATTCATTTATTATAACTGGATACTAGAGAGATGCAGCCTCTCTCTTAAACATAATATTAGTTTAGTTTTATTTTTGCTCTGATTGACTAGGTGATTGATTGATGCAATTATGCATTCAATTATTTATGCATTATTTTATGCATTTATTTGTATATTTATTCATAATTGTATGCATTATTTATAGAATTGAATGCATTATTTTATAGTTGTTTTTTATTAATGCCTTCCTATTGGAGAAAATGCCCTGGAATATGCAGATGCACAGTTAGGATTTTATTCAAGCACTACAGACTCAAATGAGAAGAACTAATGAAACTCAACACTTTAAAACTTGAACCAAGAGCATGATGTTGATATGAATGCCTTTTACTCTTTTGGCGGCTCAGATCATGTGTAGAAAGTTCATCGCAGGGACTCAACACGAGCAGTTTTACCTGTAGATGTATGAGGGCCGAATGAAAACCCCCCTTTATGGGGAAAAGTCCTCAGAATCAATAGACGCTGGGTAACGCCGCAGGTGTGCCGATGATCACAGACACAGGTGCAGCTTTGATTGAGCTGAGCTGAGAGCTGTTAAACCTCCTCGCTCACAGATCATCAGTTCAGACGTGACTGACGGTGATGATGACTGAGCGAGCGAGATGTTTGCTTTGTAATCAGAGCATCCATTTCCATTCGTTTAACCCATTGAGGCTGATTTAGAAACACAGGTCAGTCAGCCAATCACAGTAACTGTCTTCTGTTATGTGGCTCTCTCACGTTCATCAAATGCTATAGACCCCTTCAATGTTTGTAAACATCGGAAGCCTAGGTTGGGTCTTGTGGCGCAGCTTGGGGTCAGAAAAATGGCGGCTAATAGACCGGCATATTGTGTCAAGGAGAAACAGACAAGCCTTATAGATAGATAAGATGCTTTTTTATTATTATTTGTACCTTTCCATTTTTGTCTTAGGTGTCTGGCTTTGTTTTGTGTACACAAACAAGGAGGGCACAAAGTCAGGACTACTGGAGTCAAGTGATGCCTCTCCTCCAAAAAAGAATTGCACACGATCTACTGTTGTCATAGTGAAAACGCTAATGTAAAGCTAGTCTGCGATCTGCTAAGTCTGTAGCATGCCACAGGTCACAATTTATGCCAGATATCAAACTTCACCTAACTATTAAATCAGTCTACAGTTTACAGAAAACATTTGTTTACTTATCATGGCTTAACTCTACCGTTGTTGGCACAATGTTGGCGCTAGCCTGCGGCTAACTACTAGCAGCTGGCTACGTCTGTAGCATGACACAGGTCCATGACATGTACAACACTATTAACTTGCATAGCTTAACGTACAGAAAACTGTTCATGCAATCCAGGCTTTCGAGTTTAAGCAAACAGAAAGGGATGATAAAGGATGACTTTAACGTTTCCTGATATGAAGTGAGCGCTACCAACACGAGCCTCTTTGATCGTAGTATTGTCCCAGTCTGCCCGTTTAATAGCTTGCAGTCACAGATGTCGTCTATTTTTTGAAACGGATGAGATCCTGCAGGAATCCTGAAAAACTTGACTCCAGAACTGGTGCGATTTTCACAGTCCACGACGCAACAAGTAGGCATTTTGTCTAGGGCTGTGATGGTGGCCGTGACGTCACACACCGGGTGTATTTAACTTTCTCATTTAAGGCTACTTTCCTATTTAACTGTATTATTGATTTGATATTTATTTTAGTGTTTTGCAGGCTGAGTGTTCACTGACGTAAGTGCTAAAATCGTATGTTTGTTAATAGATCATCATTTATTTATTTATTTTTGCGTTTCAGAATTATATATATATATATATATATCACACCTGTAGTAGTTGGTCCATTACCACCTGGTAAATCTGCCCACAGCCCTAAGTTTTGTCTTGTGAGAAATTCTCTGGTTAACACACAATTCAATGGGATGGAATGAACTTTCTGACATTTGTCTATAGGATCGCATTGATCTGTGAAGCTAAAAAGATTCATGTGTTTGCTTTAAGTACATTAATGTGTTTGCTTGTGCGTTTCTTTGTTTATAACTGGCTACAAAGAGACGAAGCCTCCCTCTGAAACTTTATATTTGTGTGTTATTTATTATAAATGTATTTATTTTTATTTTTGCATTTACACATTTATGTAGTTATTTATTTATGACTAGAAACAGAAGAGATGTACCCTTTCTCTGAAACGTAAAATTTGCTTTAGTTTTCTTTTTGTATTTCTATTTTTTTGTTAATTAATGCATTTATTCATTGATGTATTTATTTATGAATTTCTGCATTTATTTCTGCATTATTTTAATGTATTAATTTATGCATTTGTGTATTTATCTAACCGAATGGAGCAGTTATATATATATTAATGCCTCCATATTTGAGAAAATGCCCCTGGTATGTACATGTGCACAGTTATGACTTTTTACAAGCACTATAAACTCAAATGAGAGGAACAAATGAGACTCATTGCTTTAAAATTTGAAGGACAATAAAAAGGTATTGTCCAATCCTTACAGATTTTACAGAGGTATTGCCGTGTCAACTGCTGTTGATACTTTTGTGTAGTTATTGCATAAATACATCTAATTTGATCAAATGCATTTGAATATGTGACCCTCAACATTGCCAGATCATGGTTGGAGAAACTAAGGTCAGAAGAAGCTTCAACTCAATACAGACTGATAATTGATGACTTCATTGTGCTCTGTGTTGCATCAGTCAGCATGTCACATGCCGTTCCTGTGGCTAGAAACCCAAAGTCCTGGGTTTGATTCCCAGGGAATGCCTTTACTGATTCAATGAAAAGCTTGAACAGGAGTCGCGCTGAATTAAAGTGCCTGCCAAGTGCACACATGTAAATGTCCCGCTGGCACTGCTTCATCCTCATTAAGCGTGTGAGTCAGCTGTCAGCATGTGTAGGTTAAACTCCAGCAGCAGTTGGATGTGGATTGGCTGGCAGCAGGAGTGGACATGTGGTCTTCTCTCTCCAGAGCTCAGTGTGAAGAGCACAAGCTGATTCCTCAACACGCTCAAGCATGCATCGCTCATTACTCTCAATAAATGTTCTGGCATCGTTGTCTTGGATGTGTTTATACTCTGTTAGTATGGATCTGGTCAGTAACTGGTCTAGATCTGATGTTGAAGTTAGCAGAGATATATCAGATTTTTTTTACGGCATTTGAGAGTGACTGGAATTAGATAAAAAAAATGAATGTCATATGTGTCATATTTCAAATCGTGTTGCATACACATGAATAAAATTGACACATATGAATGTCATATGTGTCAATTTTATTATTGTGTATGCAACACGGTTTGATAGCTTGTTTCTGCCACGGAACATAGAAACTATCAAGTTAATTGTGATAATATATCTCAAAAAAATTTGTCCCAAGTCAGTATTGCAAGATATTGCGAGATGTAAAGCCAGAATTGCGAGATGTATATTCAGAATTTCAATATTTAAAGTCAGAATTGCAAGATATTGCAACATGTAAAGCAGAATTGCGAGATATAAATTCAGAATTCTGAGACGAAGTCAGAATTGCAAGATATGAAATAATTATAATTATTTAATTACCTCTTATTATAATTGTTTTTATTCTGTGGCTTTATAGATTTGTGCTTAATATTTCTTCTTTAGTCATTTTGTTATTCAGTTCATTTTATTTTTATTTTTATATTAATTTTTAATCATCTGTTTTTTTCTCCATAGCACACTAAAATACTTGTGTATGCCAATGCATACTATTAATTTGAGATGTTCTCTAGAAAACATGTTGCTCTGACTGACTAAGTGCAAGGATGGGGATATTTCTGACCAGCACAGGTTGAATTTCAGCACGCTAGATTGCAGTCAGTCCTAGCAGCGTTGCCGGCTGTATTATACTCAAGATGAGACTCAATCACACTCCGGTTCAGACTCATTTTGGTTCATGCCCCACGGGACGCCCTCAGAACGCAGCTGTTACTCCAGAGATGTGGGGCAGAGCAGAGGCAGCTTTTGAAGATGCATCCCTCACTATTGTAGAAAAACCCTGGAGACTTAATGCATGAGTACAGAGCTCATAATAAAGACCAGAGGAGTGCAGAATGATGCATTGCCTGCGCTCACCTCACCATACAGACAGAATACATTAAGAAAGAGGAAGTCGAAAGCAGCTCTTTTTGCTGCACAATTATTTATATCTGAGCTGTTATTGTGGAATAATATACTTCAGCTATGCCACAACAAACTGTGGCTGATCTCTATATTAATTCAACAGCATAATGATGATTAACACAAACTAATTATTTAAACTCACTCCTCTTTATTTATAAAAATGCAAAAGCAAAAAAATTGAGGCAACGTTGAGACACATACAATGCAAGTAAAAGGGCAATTTTCTGAATGATTTTAAAGCAGAAATCTGAAGTTTATACATTTATAAAAGCATTTTCATTAATTATTTTGTTCAAATGTTTGTTTTTAATTAAGCTGTAAAATGCTTTTATGGTCATTTAAAGGAATAGTTCACCCAAAAATGAAAATGTCCTGATAATTTACTCACCTTCAGTCCATTCAAGATGTAGATGAGTTTATTTTCAAATTAGGAGACATTTAGCATCACATCGCTTGCTCAGCAATGGACCCTCTGCGGTGAATGGGTGCCGTCAGAATTAGAGTCAAAGCGGTTGATAAAAACATCGCAATAATCCACACCACTCCAGTCCATCAGTTAACATCTTGAGGAGTGAACAATTTGAGTAATAATAGCACTCCCTCCAGTGAAAAAGTCCATCCCCCATTGTCCTGTCAACATCAAAATATGCATGCATGTTTGTTTATGATTGGTTTCACCTGTAAATGATGCATGATTTGTGCAGATGTGTCTCCTTGTGGATTATTGTGATGTTTTATCAGCCGTTTGCACTCTCGTTCTGACGGCACCCATTCACTGCAGAGCATTCATTGGTGAGCAAGTGATATAATGCTACATTTCTCCAAATTTCATGAAGAAACAAACTCATCTACATCTTGGACTACCTGAAGGTACACTTTCATCATTTTTGGGTGAACTATTCCTTTAATGGTTTTAGATGTTTTGTGCCATGGCATAAAATTGGATATAACTTTACCAAGAAAAGGCTAGTAAACAATTTTCACACTAAACTCATGTTAACATCCATATGTTTATATCTTATGGTACACTATTGAGTATTTTAACGTTAGCAGATCAACCCCATTCACTTCCATTGCTGAAACCTAGACTTTGGCTTCTTTTTAAAGAAAAGGTCATCAATAAAGTGTTTTTTATATATTTTCGGAGCAAGTAAAACATGAGTCGGTTGTTCTTAACTTCTACTGAACCTGGAATATTACTTTAAGCAATATGGACCGTCTCTATTGTTGGTCAAAGCTAGAGTGGGATAAAGAGGCCATCACATTGCTTTTTAACTCATATAAACCCTTAAGCTATAGTAAGTCTCTATCTGGATGATTTCTCATCCACATCTCCTAATAGTTCCGGGAACAAGTGCACTGAATGGCTGGTTGCTGCTCTCTTTGGTAAAGTAGGGCATGCGAGAGCCTGGGGATGCGCTGGATTAATGCACTAATTCCATTCATGCACTATTCAAAACCTGCAAAGGTGCTTTCATCAGTAATCTGCTGAGCCCTCACATTACGCCGTATCGTCACAACCCATCTGTAGCACACCTCATGCTCACGGCCGCTTCTCACTGCTCTTCTGAGCTGAAGATGTTGTGGGACTTTATGTCTGTGGGCTTCCTGCAGGCCTTAGACACACCGGAGATCCTCAAGAGGACGTTCAGCGGTGTGTTAGACCATGAAAGGGCTTTTATCCCTTTAGTGCTGCTCTGGGTCTCATTTAGTCATAATCAGTGTCGGGGGGGTAACGCATTACAAGTAACGCGAGTTACGTAATAATATTACTTTTTTCAAGTAACTAGTAAAGTAACGCATTACTTTTTCATTTACTAGAAAATATCTGAGTTACTTTTTCCCCATTTATTGACTGAGTGCGGCGTGTGAACATGATCTTACTGTAGATCTAATCTAGACTAAATATGAATGTGTATTAATTCATCCCACTCGCACAAAACAGATTCAGTATTCATCAAAATGAATTAAAACAGTGAAATGCAAACTCAGAATATGACACAAACCTGCAATAATTAAATATGTTAAACAACACAAATGTATCTAATCTCATTTTATTAACGATGTGTTTGCTGCTGACCTTTGATGATCAGTTCAACCATATTAATAAACAAAAATTACTTTATATACACTAACAATTGTGCTTCGTTGTTTTGTGTTTTATCACTGAAGAGAGTTGAACTTCTCCTGTGTTCTTCTGTACAGACGTGATTTACTCGTCCTTCAGTCTGAGGTTTATTAATTACACTTTTTGGTGTGAAAGGCTTTTATATTTGCTATAAATATAACTTACTGTATTAAAAACAAACAATCAAGCCCTGCTCATATTTAAAAAGTAACGCAAAAGTAACGCAAAAGTAACGTAACGCATTACTTTCCATTAAAAGTAACTAAGTAACGTAATTAGTTACTTTTTTAGAGAGTAACGCAATATTGTAACGCATTACTTTTAAAAGTAACTTTCCCCGACACTGGTCATAGCTGTGTATGAGAACAGGAGTGATTGGGAAAGTTGCTTTTGCATTACAATATTGCGTTATTCCCTTTAAAAACGTTATGTATATGTTATGTTACTTTTTCTCATCTGGCCTGGACTGATTTGTTTGCTTTTAATATAAAATGTTCTATGTTTGGCAAACGTAAAAGCCCTTTTAGACCAAAAGTCTCAGGCTGAAGGAAATGTAAACTCGTGTTTTATTGTAGATACGCAGCTCAAACAAACCTTTCAGCGGTGATGCTGACATTCTGGAGTGCATGAAGAACATGACGCAGGAGAAGAAAGTTCAACACAATACAAGAAGAAACAGAAATGTTATGTTTATCCAAAGTCGTTTTGGGTTCATTCGTATAGTTGAATTGGATCATCAAACGTCAGCAGCAAACACATTGGTTTAAAGATTATAGAATTATATGATTTCTCTCAACATGGCAACACGAGAGCAGGCAGTCAGTTCATGCAAAACAAAGTACATCATTTGTAACTCAGAAATGTTCTTGTAAATTAAAAAGCAATGTGTTATTTTACTAGCTACTTGATAAAAAGTCATCTGATTACGTACCTCGTGTTACTTGTCATGCATCCCCCGATACTGAGAACAGGTTTACTCTGCATTCATCTGCATTATTCCAATTATAATAATAATATATCAAAACAAATTCTGAATCAAATTCTAAATTCAGCTAATTGATGAAAACATTGCACGTCGTGGACTAACATGCACAGTTTTCAAACAAAACAACAAACAAATATTATACTTAATGAGTCATTTAGTCATTTTCCTTTTAAAATATCTAAAATCCTTGAATTTAAAATAGCAATACTGAATAAAAATTAAGATTTTATACATATTCTGAATATAAATGTATTTTGACTTGCTTTAAGTGTAAACTGTTTAAAAACAAGTGAGAAATGTTATTATAATATTATCATGTAAAGATACAATCAAGGAAAAAATGGTATGAATTGTTGCTTTTCAGATAAATGTATCTTGTTTATGGGAATTTTGATACTTTGACGGGAAAACGAGTATAATACTTGTTTGGAAGAAAATATGATATGGCAAAATATGTGGTTGCTAGCCAGTTGTTACGGTGTCCTGGGTGGTTGCTAAGGTGTGATTATTATTATTTTTTCAGTTGGTTGTTTGGTTAATATTTACCTTATGTTCAGTATATGTCTCTATGATCGCAAATTTGCAAATGTATTTGCTTGTTACGGATAAATATTCAAAGCTAATGTCACAGCTATGCTGGAGCATGGTTTGCAGACACAGATATTTCCATGCCAGGGACAGAAGAACTATGAATGTGTGATTATGAAAGCCTTGTTATGAGCTCTGCAGTGTGCAGTGGTGCTGTATATAGATCTGGTTGTTGAGCTTTATTCTGCTCAGTCACCGCTGCTGTTAAACATGACAGACCAGAGGAGGTCTTTTCCCCTCTTTCTCTGCCCACGATCCTCTCCAACATTACTGATTTACGAGATCATGAACGCTGCTGAAGGGGACGCAGCGACTAACAACTACAGGCAATTTGGCTGATTAAGAGTTGACAGAGACGGATGGAAGTCCGCCAAAAACAACAGCATCACTGTTTAATGAAATATTGACTCCGCTTCTGAGAAGCATTGATCTTTGTTTAAAGTGCTTAACTGGGCTTTGAAATTAAAACAATTACTGTGAATACATGTTTGATTACTTTCATCCAGGGTGGAGGAAATATTTTGATATTTATATATGGCATATACAATCCACACTTGCCTTAAAGTTTTTTTTTTACTTAAATCTTGATCTTTTCTTTTTTTTGAACAAAAATGAAATAAAAGCACCAGAGAATGGCAGAAACAGCCACTTAAATGTAGTCCATATGACTTTATGCACTTTCATTATATGAAAAACAAACCTGTATTTTTCATTTAGAATTTCTGAAATCCTTGAAAGAAAATACATTTAATTGAAGCAAAAATATTAAGAATTATTTCACAGATTTTGTGTTTTATTCACTCAAAAATGATCATCTGCAGAGAATGGGTGCCGTCAGAATGACAGTCTAAACTGCTGATAAAACCACAATAGTCCACAAATAATCGAAACATCTTAATGATGGATTTGTTTCTTACAAACATGCAGCGATCTCTTCTCAAGATGTTAACTGATGGACTGGAGTAGTGTGGATTATTGTGATGTTTTTATCAGCTGTTTGGACTCTCATTCTGACGGCACCCATTCACTGCAGAGCATACATTGATGAGAGAGTGATGCAATGCTACATTTCTCCAAATCTGATGAAGAAACAAACTCATCTGCATCTCAGATGGCCTGAAGGTAACTATATTTTTCAGCAAATTTTCATTTTTGGGTAAACTTTTTATTTCAGATCTTAATATCTGCATTTTTACTTTTCAAGTAAATTTACATTTACATTTATGCATTTAGCAGACGCTTTTATCCAAAGCGACTTACAGTGCATTCAGTTTATACATTTTTCATCAGTACATGTGTTCCCTGGGAATCGAACCCACAACCTTTTGTGCTGTCAAC
Organism: Gymnocypris eckloni scoliostomus; assembly: GCA_027564155.1. NCBI lineage: Eukaryota > Metazoa > Chordata > Actinopteri > Cypriniformes > Cyprinidae > Gymnocypris > Gymnocypris eckloni. The sequence goes on from CM050419.1 coordinate 11,955,890, forward strand.
GCAATGCTCTACCACTGAGCCACAGGAACACTTATTAACACTACATGTATCTTATTCATTTGTGTTTAGCAGAAGAAACTAAGGCATACAGGTTTGAAACTACATATGCATGAGTAAATTATGAGAAAAGTGTGATTTTTATGTGCTGTTTCTGAACTGTTCTGTTAAAAGCGAGTAGTCAGATATGCAGGCGCTGCATGTCATTGTTCAGAGGGACTCTGTGGGGTATTGTGTGTGCAGACCTGCTCCTGAACAATGAGTTACGCTGTAATTACTCTGGACGTGTGTGTGGACCACAAAACAACACGCTCGCTGAAGCCGTCCCCAAATACTGCTCTTTACAATAGTCTCATAAAAACTAAGCCTCAAAACAACTTCAGGATTCTAAAAGGTTGGTATGAAATTATGAGTATATTAGCATATGCCATATTTGCATATCGACACCTATTCAATATTCAGAAAATGTGCCCTGCCCTGACAGCTATGCTGAGTGAAGTCTTAAAGGTACAGTAACAGCCAGTTTCATTCACAGTTATATCGAGTGGGATATGATCATAAAACAGTAAATTGTGTGTTTTTGTGGTGCATGAAACATTGTAAATGCACTTCAGGATTAAAAAAAATGATACAAAATATCAGTTCTTTCCAGTGTTATTGTCACAATCCTCTCCGGAGAAGGGAAACGAGCAGCTTCTGAATAACTGAGACAAACAAAACTCAGGGATCGCTGGAGACATGGAAACAGACATGAAGACGTTCAGACCGGACACTGAGACAAGGAAACACAGTTATAAAGGGGAGAACAAACGAGATCATTAATCACACGGGCTGGGGACTACTAAACTAATGATGAATGGGAAACAGGAAGGACCATATATGGGCACGAGCGGAAGAGAGACACAAGACATGGGGACACAAGTCTGACAGTTATTAATATCATTGATATACTATTATAGTTTTGTTAATATTTAGAATTGCATTTTACTTTCATATTTTTGCTTTCATTTTAGTTGTAAAGTTTTGGTAATTTAGTTGGTTTTCTAATTTTTTTGTTGTTTTTAATATATTTTTATGTAAATGTCTATATCGTCTTTATTATTATATTTGTTTCTGTTTTAGTTTTTGTAGTAGATCAAGTCAAATAAGAAATGCTGCTTGTGTATATATGTATATATATATATATGTATGTACACCCATTTTTAGTTAACATTTATTTTATTTAAAGTAACATTTTTAATATTTATTTATTTATTCAGTTAGTTTTAGTTAACTATAATAACCGATGATTCTGCTGGAGTTGATCATTTTCTAAACAAGAAATGTGGTTTTGTTTTTCACTAAAATATCTACACATTCATCAATTAAGGTACATTTACTTGAGAAGCAAAATGACATGAGATATATATAGAGAGAGATTTTTTCAACTTTTTTTATCTTGATTTAAGAATATTGATATATTTGTACTGGAATAAAGATTGAAAAGTAAGAATATGATTTTGATGTCATAACCTCCTGAAGCTCATTTTCAGTGTTTGACTCTACTGTACGCTGCTATTCTGTTTTTGATTGTGTATATTTATCTCCCTTGCCTTCCATTCAGTCTTCATGTTTCCATCTTCCCAGACACATGAACGTTATGTGTGGCAGACTCATTTCTTCTCTCGTGACGTGATTCATGAGTGCTGTGGTGTACATGTGCAGGTTAAAAACTAGTGATTGTATTAACTTAACCTTTTTGAACAGTGTGACAGTAGCGTGCCCACTAACTAGTCGCTGTGAAGAAGTAGTCCCTGTAACGCGACAGAGCTCTGCATCACTGTTGTGTTTGTTTGTGTGATCTGATTGTATTGTGCACACAGCTTTACAACTAAACTGAGACGATAATCAAACACACAATCTCTGTCGCTGAGAATGATTGCGGCAAAGTTTGAGTATGAACCAGATCAGTATATTTTAGAAAAAAAAGTAAAAAAAAAAAGGCAATTTTATAGATAACTTAAAGGTGTCTGTTATTTATTTATTTATATATTTTTGTATTGATTATTTTCTGACAATTAAATATGTTTCTAATTGTATTAATTTCTATTAAATGTCATTTTATCTGTGGCCCTTCCTGGTAAACATTAAATTGATCGAATGTGACACAAAAGACATTTATAATGTGTCAACAGATTTCTATTTCAGATAAATGCTGTTCTTTGGAACATCAAATAATCCTGAAAAATAAAATGTATCACATTAACTTCCCACAAAAATATTTAGCAGCACAACTGTTTTCAACATTGATAATAATCAGAAATGTTTGAGCAGTAAATCAGTATATTATTATGATTTCTGAAGATCATGTGATGCTGAAGACTGCAGTAATGATGCTGAAAATCACAGCAATAAATTACATTTTACAATATATTCACACATTGAACAGCTAATTTCAATTGTAATAATATGTCACAATATTACAGTTTTTCTGTATTGTTTGATCAAATAAATGCAGCCTTGATGAGCAGAAGAGACTTCTTTCAAAATCTACTGATCTCAAAATCTTGAATGCTGGTGTAGCTTCCCAACTCTGCTA
>CM050419.1:11963464-11965964 GCA_027564155.1 Gymnocypris eckloni scoliostomus
AGGTTGTATGTCACACATCAATTACATTTTTATAAATTCATTTCACAACTGAAAAAGAAGTTCATCACTTACTCATCCTCGTGTCTGTCCAAACCTGTGTGATCCAGAACACAAATGAATCAATGCATTTTTTTTGTGAAAAACAAAACCAATCAATGCAGAACACAAATGAATCAATGCAACAACAAAAATCATATTTTCCAGTACAAATATCTAAACATTTTATATCAAGAAACATACTTAAGAAGTAAAATTGCATAACATAAGTCATGTTATTTATAATATTTATCTGAATTAAGTGAGTTATGCTTAAAACAAGAAAAATATATTTGTTTCCCTTTGAATTTATTTTATTTTTCTTTCCCCTTTGGTATATTTTATTCTTGTTTTATGCTTAAGCTCACCTCATTTTTAATATTTCAAAAACAGTACTTAATATTTTGCTTTTTAAATCAATGTATCTTGATTTGAGAATGTTTAGGTATTTGTACTGGAAAAAATAAATTAATTTAAAATCACTTTTTACAGTTAAAAGACATTTTAAGTGTTTTTTTTTTGTCTATATAATGAAGGTCGGTGAGGTTCAAAACAACACTGGAACCCATTGACTTTAATAGTATGTACAAAATAAACCAGCACACAATTTTCATACTGATGTGAAATGGTTTGGGGAAGTAAATATTAATTTTTGGATGAATTATCTGTGTAAATGCTGACTGGTTTTACATATACAACATACAGTTAAAGATACACATTCAGAGATTTGTTGATCTTACCGATCAAAGCTGATCTTGAAGAAACTTTCATCCATCCATCTGGAGATGTCAGTGAGGTTATTGAGCTGCTCGTTCCTAATCGCAAACATAGTGGCTCAATGTAGGTCTGATGTGTATGAAAGAGCCCAAGAGATGAGAAAACCCTTTCAGCTGATCTAATAGGACTAAACCGAAAACCTCAGAGATCTGCTGGTTTAGAGATGAGATGATATAAAAACAAAAAAGGTGGTTTTATTCCTTCCAGAGCAGTTTAATTTGGCCAAATCTGACAATATCTGACATCTTTAAGCTGAGGACAGATTCAGGACAGGTGTAGGAGGAGAAGCTGAAGAGTGGTTTCATGTCAGCGAGAGTCTCGCATGAATTCAGGAGCTGTTGTGGGTCACAGCAAAAGTTATCAATGTTGGAGATGATTGCCAAATGCTCAAAATGCCTGGTGGAAGATACAGTATATTACATTTATTCTGCTATCTCAAAAACCTCAAACACCAATTAGATGCGCTCCTAGCCACGAAAGGGTCGGCGCGTCTGACACCTCATTAAACATCTAAAGCCTGGAGGTGTGGATTGTTTGCAGTTTATTTCAAGTTCAATAAAGCGCTGTATCCTGACGGAAACGAGTAATACATGGAGAAAGAATGAGTTGATGAACTCAACTGAGGCTCGGTATCTGTTTCTTTTTCTTGCTGCTTTCAGACAAACAGGACATTTAATAAATCAAGACGAACCCTTAAACATTTTAACAAGACGCGACAACTGTCATGAAATATTCAAAATCTCTCCCACAAATATGTGTGATGCTTTCAAAGACTCCTTCTGTGGCCGTTCATGGAAAAATACCAGAGCTCTTAATGGTTGCATAGAACTTTAATGCAGAAATAAATATTAAAATATAGCAGTATTTGCCAGCATAAGAGCATGGCCTTAAAACGTCAGAGCGGAGGCTGTGATGATCTCCACAGGGCTTCGTGTTCAGACGTGTCCTTCTGTAACGTGAACATGAGATCATCCATCATGCCACACACAGCGGGGCGGTTCAAGGCTTCTGAGACTGTACTAGAAACTTCATCTGAAAACACGAACTCTTCAATGGGAAAAGTGCTGCATTAAAATGTAAATGTGTTTGGTTTTAATAATGCAATGGATTTTCCTTCAGTGCAAGGGTGGTTCCTCAAAGAGTAGATTTTTTAAAGTTGTAAATAAGGATTATTGATGTAGGTTTTACAATAAAAATTCGGTTTCAATCTCTTCTTCCAAGAAGTCATGTGTAATGCATTGTGCCATTTCTTTGTAATTCTTTGTGAAACTTACTAGAAATGTCAGAGTTAAAATTCAAAGTAAATCAATCCTACACCAAATAGTTTTCAGCGTAGTCTCTGGGATCCAGAAAGACTGAAAGCATAGAAATGACAAAAGAGCTTTCCAGCCCTGCTCGCTCTATTCTCATTGAAGCAGACTACAGAATCAATGAAGCGGATGCGAGAATAAAAGAGAAAAACACAGCAATTAGCACAAGCTAGAAGCTGTGTGTGTGAAGTCTTGCCTGAGATTGTCGTATCACATTGACCCTGTAATAATTCTTGCATCCGTGACATAATTAAGTCTGTGAGATGATTGATTGGATTAATTAGGAATGTAGTGAGACCGGCTACAAACACACACACACAGAGAGAGAGAGAGAGAGAGAGAGAGAGAGAGAGAGAGAGAGAGAGAGAGAGAGAGAG
>CM050419.1:11970964-12038464 GCA_027564155.1 Gymnocypris eckloni scoliostomus
ACTGATTGGAGTGTTTTTGAGGCTGCAGCTACTGATCTGGATGCGCTCACTGACACAGTGACGCCCTACATTAGTTTCTGTGAGGACATGTGTGTACCCACCAGGACTTATTTAACATTTAACATCAACAAACCTTGGTTCAGTACAAAACTCAAACAGCTTTGTCAGGCCAAAGAGGGTGCCTACAGGAGTGGGGACACACCCTTGTGCAAACGGACTAAATACACACTGAATAGGGAGATAAGAGTGGTAAAGAAAAACTACTCTGAAAATCTAAAAAACAGCTTTCAAGCTACGACTCTACATAAGTGTAGAAAGGCCTGAAAGCCATCACCAGCTACTAGAAAGACCCCATCCCCCAGCACTGAGGCCAATCAACAACTGGCTGAAGACCTGAATGAGTTTTACTGCAGGTTTGAAAAGCAAAGCCTGGTCTGACACCCCACACCCACTGACCATCTCCCAACACAGCCATCAACACCCTCCCCATCCCCCCCTACTGTTTCTCAGCCTGTACTAAAGATCTGTGAAGATGGTTTAAGCAAAGTCGTCAGGAGACAAAATGTCTGTGGTGATGCAGTAATTTGAGAAGCTCGTGTTGGCCCACCTGAAGGACATTACTGGAACCTTGCTTACCGAGCAAACAGGTCTGTGGATGATGCAGTAAACATGGGATTGCACTACATCCTCCAACATCTGTACAAACCAGGGACTTATGCAAGGATCCTGTTTGTGGACTTCAGCTCCGCTTTCTACACCACCATCATCCCGGACACCCTTCAGAATAAACTAACTCAGCTTGCAGTACCCACCTCCATCTGTCAGTGGATCACTGGCTTTCTGACCGACAGGCTGCAGCTAGTGAGGCTGGTAAAATTCTCATCCAACACCCGCACCATCAGCACTGGAGCTCCTCAGGGCTGTGTTCTCTCCCACACAGATGACTGCACCTCTAAATACCCCTCTGTCAAACTCCTGAAGTTTGCAGATGACACCTCACTGATTGGCCTCATTCAGGACGGAGACGAGTCTGCTTACAGACAGGAGGTTCAGCAGTTGGCTGTCTGGTGCAGTCTTAACAACCTGGAGCTGAACATGCTCAAAACTGTGGAGATGATCGTGGACTTCCGGAGAACCCCCCCCCATTCACCATCATAAACAGCCCTGTGACTGCAGTGGAGTCCTTCAGGTTCCTGTGCATCCCCATCTCTCAGGACCTGGAGTGGGACACTCGCATTGACTCTTTTATTGACTCTGTTCTGTGCTCCTCTATAACTGTATGGTTTGGGTCAGCCAGCAAATCAGATATAAGAAGACTGCAGCGGACTGTTAGGACAGCAGAAAGGATCCTTGGTGTCCACCTGCCCAGCCTTCAGGACTTGTACAACTCCAGAATGAAGAAACGAGACCCCTCTCACCCTGGACACAACCTGCACTCCTCCCTTTAAGCAAACGCTACAGATCTCTGTGCACTAGAACATCTAGGCATACAAATGTTTTCCTCAATGCCATCTCCAGCCTAAACAGCTAGCACAGTAATTATTACCTGTGTTCTAAAGTGATCTTTAATCATTGCCTCTCTCTCAAGTACGATGTAAATACATATGTATGCTTTTCTATACAGCTGTATATGAAGTAATAATGCACAAATCTGTACACAAATCTTCTGTTCCAGATTCATCCACATTATTATTTATTGCTAAATCTTATTTAAATGTTTTTTTCTCATTTCAGGTATGTATGTATGCATGTGTGTACCGAGAATTTATTTAAATCCACAACAAATTCCTCGTCTGTTCGAGCACACTTGCCGAATAAAGCTGATTCTGATTCTTTCCTTTCCTCTAGCACCAAGGTATCTTGAATAAAAATAACTAAAATCACAATAAATAAATGAATATATATATAATTTTAATTTGAGTTATTTTAATTTAAGATTTTCTATGCGTGTATGTATATATACAGTTCACACACACACACACACACACACACACACACACACACACACACACACACACACACACACACACACACACACACACACACACACACACACACACACACACACACACACACACACACACACACACACACACACACACACACACAGACACACACACACACACACTCACACACACACACACACAGGCACACACACACACACACACACACACACACACACACACACACACACCCTGTGGTGCAGATGCAGAGATATGCTTCATGCTCAGAGCAAACATGCTGTAATTAAAGGATTTCATGCTGATTTTGACATTTTGTTCCAACATTAAAGGAAGAAGAATTTGAGACCCCAAAAAAGTGGTTGTTTTTTCAGCCTCTTTGCACAGACCTGGTCACACTCGATCAGTCTCATGTCAGACAGCAGAAGAATATAGAAAGCCCAGCACACATTTTCTAGTCCGCGTGCAGGAAACACATCACTTGAAGTAGATAATGAGCTAATAACACATGTGACCGTCTCTGACACCGTGTTCTTACCAGGCGCGCTGCGGTTGTGATAAAATCTCTGTGTTAATGAGTTTTTGTCTTTAACCAGCACGGGTTATTGGTCACTCGCTTTATAATTTCAGTGGCGTTGCTTTGGCCACACAATTACTTCAGCTTGTTGTTCTCGCTTGTGTGAATGTATATGAAATATCAAATATGATCCGATTGGCTGTGAATGTTTTACAGATGTAGCTGTAAGCGTGTCGCCTCCTCATGTAACTGAGTGTTATTGATGTGTTAATGTTTGTGTGTGAGAGAGAGTATTTTGGAGCGGTGGAAAGAGGGCAAAAGCAGCACTGCAGAATGTAATTAGGACAAGGTTATTGTGAGACTTTCTCAGGGACACACACTGATACCACCCACCTTCAACACAACTTCTACACACACACACATTTTGTGGGGACACTCCATAGACAACGGTTTTTATACTGTACAAACTGTATTTTCTAGCTCTTTACCCTAAACCTACCTCTCACTAAAAACTTGATTTTAGATTTTCAAAATAGATAGACGGATCTATCTATCTATCTATCTATCTATCTATCTATCTATCTATCTATCTATCTATCTATCTATCTATCTATCTATCTATCTATCTATCTATCTATCTATCTATCTATCTATCTATCTATCTATCTATCTATCTATCTATCTATCTATGTGTCTGTCTGTCTGTCTGTCCGTCTGTCTGTCTGTCATTCAGGTGATTTGTGTGAAGATGATGATGATGATGATGAGGGAATATTAATGTTCTTGTCTCATATCGATGGATAGATGGAGTCTGGGGGAAAGCGAGTGAGAGAAAGTGAGAAAGAGGTGTGAGAGAGATTGTGTGTGGAGGGGAACAGATGGTTTGCTCGGTCTGACTGAGATGTTTCTTTGGCAAATTGATGCTTTCAGATGATATGTGTGTGTGTGTGTGTGTGTGTGTGTGTGTGTGTGTGTGTGTGTGTGTGTGTGTGTGTGTGTGTGTGTGTGTGTGTGTGTGTGTGTGTGTGCGTGTGTGTGTGCGCGTGCGTGTAGAGGGTCATTTGCAAAACCTGTGATCAGGATCTATCTAAGAATGCTTTTTGTGCACCTAAAACAGCAGCTGATGGAACACATTGACACTTCTATCACGATGAAAAAAGTCCTGCAGGATGTGAGACATTAATGAGACATTAATATAGAAACATAACTTGATTTCATTAAATTAATTTAATTCAGAAATTTGAACATGACTTAAGTCCAAACACATTTTGACGTCACTGTATTTGTATTTAGATGTGAAAACAGATATTTATTACTGCATGTTTGACTTTACTTTACATCTTCATCTTCGCCGTCTTCCTCTAGGACAGTTTTGCTTTGATTTTAGGTGCTCCAGCACCATGTTTTGCCTCTTAGCACCCCCTGCTGTCAGAACGAGTGAGCGGCTGTTTTCAGGCCCTTTGCTGGATAGAGAGAAGGAGCAGAGACCTGCTGTTACATATAAAAAAACTGAGTGTTGCGTTTTACCTGTGCAGTGTGTGTGTGTGTGTGTGTGTGTGTGTGTGTGTGTGTGTGTGTGTGTGTAGCATCAGAGCCCACCTGTACTAAACACACCTCACACTCCACAGCAGATGGTGAAGCTCAACCAACAAGTCTGAAAAATATGCCCTGTAGACTAGAGTTAAACATTCACACTAACAATCTGTGATGCTGTTTTAATTCTCCGGTGAACAGAGGAGTGTGTTTGACAGCAGCATAACAATAATTATTTTTTATTGGAGTTGGAGCAGATCCTCTGGCTGAACACAGATCAATGCATATTTCATGATGTTAAAATCATCCTTTTCTTTAGTCAAAATTTGCAAATTAATCCTAATTTATTTTATTTATTTATTTTCAGAAATGAATCATGTGATATTCACAGTGTAACTGGTCATTTTGTGATAGTTATGACTATAAAAATAATAATATTGGGTTTATTTAATCGTTCAGCAGATATTAGCAGATATATGTTTTAGGCTCTCAATAACTAAAATAAATGCTAGTAAAACATGACATTTGACAACACAAAGGTCTGATTCTATCTAAACATAACATCTAAATGATTAAACTGTGTTGATATTCACCATCAAGTCTATTGTATCCACAGCTTCCGCAGTTTAGTCATTTTCTCCACCTTTCAAACACTACACTGCAAACACATTGGTGTATGTTTGGTGTTGGTTTTCACATTAGAAATGACATTGAATAACATTCATAGTAACATTGAATTAAACATGACATTTTGAAGTAGAAAGACTGTTCTTGTAAAACATACTTCAGTAATCCTGCAGCTATTTATTAGACTAATGCCTAATATTCATTTTCATTTCAAGTATTTTTCTTCTTTATATATTTGTCCATGTATGACCGTATGTTTTTGCAGTGTAAGTGTGTGTGTTTTGCATGAAGCAGCACAGTTATTTTCGTGGTCTTCTGAGATTTAATGACCTTTTCTCTGCTGTTGGATCACCTCTCTTCATCTGCGGCTCCTGGGGTTGTTTTTCAGCTGAAATCTCGTCCCTCTCGCAGGAAACATGTTGCTCTGTTTGTGTGTCCCGCTGATGGGTGGCTCTGCTTCCTCGGTCACGTCTGTCCGCTTCACTCTTTGTTTTTCTGTCTCCGTCTGTGTCGTCCGCTGTCTCTGGCTGCTCTTAGACTGAGACAGTACTCTGGTCTGTGTGAAGTTAAAGCCGGTCTCCTGAAGGCAGGTTTTGCAGGAGCGTGAGCAGGTGAAGCGCGGCGCAGACGGTCTGGCCAATCAAGCGGTTCAATCCGATTTACCTCCATGAAGCCCGTCTGTGAGCGCAATCCTGGCATGTGATGAGAGAGTGTGTGTGTGTGTGTGTGTGTGTGTGTGTGTGTGTGTGTGTGTGTGTGTGTGTGTGTGTGTGTGTGTGTGTGTGTGTGTGTGTGTGTGTGTGTGTGTGTGTGTGTGTGTGTTTATATGACAGGTGGTAGGAGGGTTTCTGGGTCAGTAATAAATGCTGAACACATGCTGTTCAGTCATTCTTTTTTTATTTGCTTTATTAGTAATTTAAAAGCGGTTTGAGAAACAGGAGCCTGTGTTCCAGCACCATCTGTGTGTGTATTGTGTGTGTGTGTGTGTGTGTGTGTGTGTGTGTGTGTGTGTGTGTGTGTGTGTGTGTGTGTGTGTGTGTGTGTGTGTGTGTGTGTGTGTGGTGCACAGGCTGATAGGAAACTGGCAAAGTGCAATGCATATTTTGCTTGTCAAGTAGACTATTGCTTCTGTCATGTAAAGAATTGTGTTCTGCTTTCCGTTAATCATGTCATTCTGTGTGTGAAATTTCATGACTGAAAATATTCCAGTCTGTCACGCAAGATGAATAATGTTTAAATGATAAAATCACTAATTCAGTAACCACATATTCTTCAAAATGAATGCAAATATCTAGTTTTTGTTATGTACTGTATCTACACTGAAACTAGTTTCCTGTACAAAATCAAGATACACTTACTTTTTCCTGAAATGTATCAAAATTAAGTGAGCTTAAAACAAAATTATAAAATATCTGCCAGTGAAATTACTTAATTCAGATGGAAAAAATTTTTATCTTGATTTAAGAATGTTTACATATTTGTTCAGGAAAATGAGAAAAAAAAAGAAAAAAAGAAATTGATAGCAAATTTCACAAATAAATACAAAGAAATGGCAGGCAACTAATTTAATTAAACATAAACTGTTGAAGTGGGAACACTGAAATTTTATGGAAGTTTATTTCCATCATGAAATAAAAAAATAAAAAAAAATTTAATTAGAAATTTTTTTATCTCAAAATTTGTTCCCATTCAGTCGGTCATTCAATTAAATTGGGATCTCACCAGAGAGACCTATCCCTTTGAGTGAAACTAAATGAGCCAAATGAGGATTTTGCATCTGGCTGCCACACACCGCAGCGCGGGTATAAGAGGCAGCAGGTGCACCGCATTAATTCATCCTTTCGCTTCGGAGCTGAGCGATGGTGCATCACTACTGCTCTCTACTTCGGTGTTGTAGAGAGAACGAGAGTGCGGATGTTACGGCGAAAGCAGCGGTGGTCACGATCTCACGGCTTCAACCGAGTTCGTGCAGACAGCCACACCAGAAATGTGTGGTGGCCAGCTCCCCTGTGTGCTTCAGCACTAAAAGAGACATTTATTTTTTCTAACCCGCGTCTTTTTAAAGATGTCTTATCACCCGTGTGTTTCTGGGTGTGGACGTTTCCTGGCGCCTCAGGACGGTCACGATCATTGCCTCACGTGTCTGGGCATTCGGCTGCATTGCCCCCTTCGGGTGTAGTAGTGTTGTCCGAGCCAGACCCAGAGATGACGGCTATGCTTTCCCGGGCCGCCGAGCATTTCGGGCCCGTGTGGAATCCTCCACCAGGTCCTGATCCTTCAAGGCTGGACGAGTGGTTCTCGTTGGGGGTCGAGCTGGTTCTCAGCCATTTTTACTCACAAGATCGTGGAAGGAACCTTTCACTGTCCGAAAAAAATCTTGTAGCTCCTCCCACCTCACCACCCTTCATGGTGGAGTCGCTTTGGGCTACGGTGGAGCGGTCTGTGGCCATGCAACTGTTTCCAACAGCCGTTACCACTCTGCGTTGTGATCCATGTTTCCCCTCACGGGCCTGTAGGTATTCGTCAGGTCCAACTGGCAGTGCTTATAGAGCCTGTGGAGAGGCGGCTTCTGCCCTCCACGCCATGGTGTTACTACAGGTCCACCAGGCCAAAGCCCTGAAAGACCTGCATGAGGGTGGTCACGGCCTGGTGGTTCTACATGAACTGCGAGCTACGAAGGTGACCGCACAGTCTCTGGGTCATGCGATGTCCACGGTAGTGGTCCAGGAGCGCCATCTCTGGCTGTGTCTAGCTGACATGAAGGAGCTTGAGAAGGTGCAGTTCCTGAATGCTCCCGTATCGCAGACCGGCCTCTTGGCGACGCTGTCAAGAGCTTTGCCCAGCAGTTCTCGGCAACACAGAAGCAGACTGAGGCGATTAAACACATCATGTGCCGGAGGAAACCTGCTGCTTCCACTCTGGCTGCAGTCCCTCAGCCTGCTCGTCGCCGTGGATGCCCTCCTGTGGCCACCCTCGCTCCCACGCATCCGCAGCAGCCTTCCACCAGGCAGCATCAAGGAGCCGGTTGCAGAAAGCGCGCCCAGCCCGTCTAGGCCCTGGCGGCAAGCGCAAGTGCAAGAGGCCCTGAGACGGGTGACCCAGAGATGGAGGAGACTGCTCATCAGGAGATGGTGAATGCACCACTCCCTCCCCCAGAGGAGGGCCGGGTGGAGAATCTTTCGTTTCGTTTTTTTTTTTATCACCCAAAAAGAGGTTCCACCAAACCAAAAAGAGTGGTTTCCTCAGTCTCTGGGTCTCAAGAGGAGGAGAGTTGCAAGCAGCAGTGGGTTGCCCAAGAGCACCCCTCCAGGAACCAGGTAAGGGCTGTAACACTCGAGTCCCTGCTTCATGTCGTCACACGCCAGGCTGTCACAAGCTTCAAGCCAGGATCCTGCGTTTTCTCCCACACGAGGAGGAATCAGGTGAGTGTTAGACGTCACACCCAGACACCGCCCCCACAGGCCAGGCCGTCACAGGCCCTGTGCCGGGTCCCTGTGTTCCAACACGCTGCCCCACCGCGGGTACGTCGGTGGCCCCGTTGGTTCCGCTGGCACGGTCTCTCGGAGCCTGGCTAGCACTCCCCAGTCCTATCGTCTGCCTTATAGGAAGAATCAGGAGGCCTTCACAGGGTGCTGGAAAGGCAGCTCCTGTAGTGCTTTGGTAGGGATCCCAATTTCGTTGGTCTATCTCCGACGTGATGTCGAGAGTGACCGACTGAATGGGCACGACTCGGTTACATATATAAACCTCATTCCCTGAAGGAGGGAACGGAGACGTCACGTCCCTTCGCCACAGTTGCTGTGCCACTGCTGAGCGACCGTGTCACCAGCTCGGCTCCTCAGCGAAAGCATGAATTAATGCGGTGCATCTCATGGGGTGGAAGCCAGATGCGAAATCCGCATGTCAATGTCCATTGGCTCGTTTAGTTACACTCAAAATGGATTGGTCTCTCTGGCGAGATCCCAATTTCTCTCCGTTCCCTCCTTCAGGGATCAAGGGTTACATACATAACCAATACGTTTTTTCCCCCTCACAATTGTGAGGAAATGCCAGAATATAAGATATAAATTCTAAATTAAAATAAAAAGTCTGAATTTGTATTTAAAACGTTGCAGTTACCTTTTTAATTTGTTATTCCAAGCTTCCATAGTGTTTTATGTTACATTTTACAATAATGTTCCATTAGTTAGCATTAGATAATACATTAACTAACATTAACTACAATGTGCAATACATTTGTAACAGTACTCTTTGTTAATTTTAATTATTACAAATTCAACTGTTCATTGTTAGTTCATGTAAGCTCAGGTCCATTGAATAATATTAACAGATAAAACTTGTAATAATGTATTTATAATGTATTTTTAATTATGTATTCATTTATTAAGTAAATGTTGAAATGCACATGAAGATTTAATAATATGCTTCAGGAGTATTTTGATTGTTAGAGAGTTAACTAATGTTAACAAATGGAACCTTATTATAAAGAGACATATTTTCTTGTAAGCATGCTCTAATAATCTATCTTTGATTTGAAACTTCTAAAAACATCACTTTTTGTCCTGCTGTTCTCCAGGGTTTCTGTTTCTCCCCGGTGGGATCATGCTCCTGATCTAGGGTGGGGGGGCATCGCCCCGTTCTACCATGAAAGGCTATACCCCCCAGCGCACCCGTCACCCGTCCAGCTGCGAGCTGCCCCGTTCTCCCAGTCACCGGGACCCTGTGTATCCCCCATCCGCCTCCTCCACCCTGTCCCGCGCCCCGTTTCTCCTCCCAGCAGCCATGGAGCATTACGGAGCCCTGGAGCAGCACCACTTCTCCCCGTCGCCCGACTGCCTGATGCCCCTCAACAGCCAGCTGTCCTCCAGCAGCACCTTCCCCCGGATCCACTACAACTCACACTTCGACCAGGGTGACTTCGGTCCCACGGCCGACAGCATCGGGGGAATCAGCACCGGGACGATGGGGACGTCTATGTCCATGGGAATGGGTCTCGGAGTGGGACGGACCGCCATGATCACTAGCGGATCTGCAACTATATCAGGTAAGAAATGTAGGACTGTCTTGAGAAACGTTCACAAAAAGTTATCTGTATGCAGCTAAATGTCATAAAAGTAAATGCAAATTTGCTTAACAAAACAATACTTTCTAAATGTTTTAATTTTTCATATTTTAAGCATAAATTTTATGAGTTTTATGTTTAAAAAAAAAAAAACGTTTACAATGTTTTTTAAATTAAGTCTCTTCTGCTCATCACGGCTGCTTTTATTTGATCAAAAATACAGGAAAAATATTAATATTGTAAAATATTATTACAATTTAAAATAACAGTTTTCTATGTGAATATATTGTAAATTGAATTTATTTGTGATCAAAGCTGTATTTTCAGCATCATTACTCCAGTCTTCAGTGTCACATGATCTTCAGAAATCATAATAATATACTGATTTACTGCTCAAGAAACATTTCTGATTATTATCAATGTTGAAAACAGTTGTGCAGCACAATATTTTTGTGGAAACCATGGAACATTTTATTTTTCAGGATTCTTTGATAAATAGAAAGTTCAAATAACAGCATTTATTATGAATATAAATATTTGGTAACATTATGTGCCTTTACTGTCACATTTGATCAATTTAATGAAAGTTGTTTTTTTTTTTTTATCTTACTGACCTCAGACTTTTAATGGTGGTGTATATTCTCTCTGAATAAGTTGTATTATCTGAGACATTTTTTATGTAACTTTATCTTTAACGATGTTTAGATATTTTACTGAAACATAAGGACTAATATTATAATTATTTTGTGTTTTTTCCCATGGAACACATATGATACAGATACAGTTTATAATGTCTGCACTGCTCTAGAGGCTGTTTTCAATCAATCAAATAAATAAATTAGTCATCTATATGACTCATGCATGTCATATACAAGTCATAAAATAGACAAAAAATAAGTTCATTCTCAAATGTAGTTTATGACTGTTGCAAATTAGCTCAAAGGGGAATTGTACATAAATAATTACAATGAATTATGATTAATTACAATTATTTATATCGGCTGATAGTAATAACTGTAACATTCAATTGTCATCCACTAATCTGTCCATCCAGCGAACCTTTCCTATTAATGCATTAAAGCATGTAGCGAGCGTCAAAATCATAAAGAGAAAACCAGAAACTCAAATATAAATTGTGCACAAAACTTTTATTAACTAAACGCTAACATGCATAACTAATCTAAACAAACAGATAAACATACAACTCACAGCGTACATACGAAGTGGGGCTAACGTGGATGAATGAAGCCATTAGAAGAACCAGAGAATGCAGTTATGGAAAGAGTCAGTTAACCACCTGAATAAAACCATCAGCGCAGTTTATAACTGGGTCTATAACTTATACTAAACCTCTGTTTCGTTTAGTTAAATGTATGATACTTGCATTGCCTTGGTCGTTGACGAGTGTAAGGATACAGTCTCGGATGAAAGTCTTGATGGTGTCACGGTTTTGGACTCGCGATCATGTTCTTCCGGGTTGAAGAGTGATGATTTCCAAAGATGTCCTGATTCTATGGTGACTGGGAGCCAGGTATAAAGTGGAAAAGAGCTAAGAAAGAGATCTGCTGAGATCCGAGGATCCTTTGTTGAATGGAAAGACAAGGCCGAAGCCTGGTTCAAACTTAAGAAGACTTCTAGCTCACATCCTCATCTTCTCAGTATCGGAAAGAACCGCAGACTGAGGGCGGGTCACTGATGTGAGAGCTTTATCTGATATAGAGGTCACACCTCTGGAGTGTCAAAGAGCCAATGGTGACATTCACTTTTGGAGGGAAAGTTGTACGGCTCTTTGTCTCCATGCATGGTAATTTGCATTGGTAGTTCGCCTGGGGTTAATGCACAAACTACTAAAGATTCTTAGGACACTAATGAGTTTAATAGGTATCAACATGTACTATTCACTCTCAATTAGATAATCCGAAGACGAATTGATAGAGACCAAACATGGGTATAAGTGAGGTGATATTAACTAGTGATCTATCATAAGCATGCATTAAACAGTATACACAAGAACAGTAATAATATACACAATGACCTGAAGATACGTGTGTTCATTCAAAGAAAGGTTTTTCTATTAATTAATTAGAGATGGGTCCATTTTTATGGCATAATGGTCTTTCCTATAGGACAAAGGTAGTGAGAGTTGCTCTGCCTGCGTTCCTTTGAGCAATAAAACTAGTGTTTATCAGATTGGTTGCCATTGAACTGGGGTTCTATGATTAACAAATAATCTAATAACTAATTGATTTGTTAAATCAAATGAAAATTGGGTGTCTGATTGGTCCAAATGCTACATGACTTTCAAACTTTGCACTTTGTAAAATATTTTACTTGATTTGTGAGTGATGTCAAACCTGGTTTGCCACATCTTCTGCGCCGCATTTCATTTAGCATGACATTTGCACTACTTATGTTGATTCTGGTGTAATAATATAGATAAAGAGGAGGTTTGTAATGGAATAGCAGTTGTTGTCTCATGTATTTTAATTAACTCCTTTTTCTGAATATGTACAGTAGAAATTAAGTGTTTAAGTATGTTTAAAAGTGTCCTAATGTGACTGAAAAGCTTAACAAGTTAATGGTTAATTCACTTAAAATACCTTAACGCTTTTATTTGTAGATGATACCTGCATTGTTTAACATGCAGCATGCAAGTTATTCAGATCAGGTAATGCTGAAAAAACATAATTTTCAAGGTGCACTTAGTGATGAAGCAAAATAGCAATGGATGCAAGGCAAGTAAACCTCAGAGATGTGTGGAAAAATAAAAGACAAATTAATAATTTGACCTTCAGAATCTATATTCTTGTTATTTTATTTTCTGCTTATTATTTATTGTCTCACTTAAGACTTTTTATGTTTCTTAAAATACAGCATAAATGTGACCCTGGACCAAAACGCCGTGTTAAGTCGCACGGGCAAATTCTCTAGGAATAGCCAACAATATATTGCATGGGTCAAAATTACCTATCTCTCCTTTATGCCAAAAATCATTCTAGTAATCTATTAAGTAAATATCATGTTCCATGAAGATATTTTTAAATTTAGTCAAAATTTATCAAAACATAATTTTTTGATTAGTAATATGCATTGCTAAGTACTTCATTTGTACACCTTTAAAGGCAATTTTCTCAATATTAGATTTTTTATTTTGCACCCTCAAATTCCCGATTTCAAATAGTTGTATCTCAGCCAAATATTGGCCTATCCTAACAAACCACACGTCAATGGAAAACTTATTTATTCAGCTTTCATGTGATGTATAAATCTCAATTTCGAAAAATTGACCCTTAAGACTGGTTTTGTGGTCCAGGGTCACAGATTATGTGTATTTTCTTAAACCTCAGCTCTGTAAACTACTAAATACATTTTTTAAAGGCTAAATGCAACTGGATAAATTAATAACGATTTAAGTGAATAAGATTTAGGGTTTTCACACTGAATTATGACATTGATTCATGCATTCTGAATCTTTCCTGTTTGACTCTCCTGCTTTTTTGGCATTTAGGGGCAGGAAAGATGAACCGGTTAACCCCTAACCTCCTGAACCAGTTCGAGAAACAGCTGCCAGGTCAACAGGACGGCTTCAGCACGTTACAGTTCCATCGAAGCACCGCGGTGACGACGACCAAACAGCAGCAACAGCAGCGCACCGACAGTCCGGGAAAAATGCGCTACTTAGTTCACTCCGTCCAGAAACTGTTCGCTAAATCCCAGTCGCTGGAAAACTCCGCCATCAAGGGAAACATGAACGGCCGCAACAGCAGATCATCGAGCAGCGATGACAAACACCATCGGAGCAAAAGCAAAGACCGGGCGAAGAGTGAAGCAACAGCCAAACGGAGGCCACGATCCAATATGTCCGGATACTGGAGTTCTGACGATTTGGACAGTGATGTTAGTAACTATCGGAACCCGAAGGCCATGATGACTTTGGGTCATCAAGCGGTGGGATCCGGACCGGGGCCGGGCGGGCAGGTGGCATCCAGGTACTTCATGCAGGGCTACAGCACCATGAGCGAGCACACGCTCAAATCCTCAAAGAGTAACAGTGGCCTGAAGCACCAGGGGCTCCCTGCACTCCCGGGACCTGGCGGCGGCGGCGGTGGTGGTGGGGTCAGAGAAAGCAGAGGACCGATGTTTGACGGGAACTTTAGTAAAGAGGGACCCTGGTCCACGCTCACGTTAGGATCCACCAGACAGGTGTGCCAGAAGGGCTCGGCCACGCTGGATCGCACGCTGCTGAAGTCCAAATCTGTCCAGCAGGATCTGGGCTACCCCTTCCTCCAGGTACGTGGGAGGGTGTGTTGCATGAATAAAACACTGTTATCGTGTACAGTATTGCTGTGGTGGAAGCAAACCTCTGTACACAAGTATGGTCCATTTGAGGTGTATACATATACAGGCGATCTACACATGCACTCTAGAACGCTTCATCTTTGTGGCTGTGCTATTTTTCTTCTGACCGATAAAAATGTATTTGTACTCTTTAAACCAAAATTGCCACTCTTGTTGCAGTCTCCGCTGTTTGTGACCCTGGAGCACAAAACCAGTCATAAGTAGCACGGGTATATTTGTAGCAAAAGCCAACATGCATTGCATGGGTCAAAATTATCGATTTTTCTTTTATGCCAAAAATCATTCAAATATTAAGTAAAGATCATGTTCCATTAAGATATTTTGTAAGTCTACTACCATAAATACATCAAACCTTAATTATTTATTTGTATTATGCTTTGCTAAGTACTTAATTTGGACAACTTTAAAGGCAATTTTCACAGTATTTTGATTGTTTTGCACCCTCAGATTCCAGATTTTCAAATAGTTGTATCTCAGTCAAATACTGTCCTATACTAAAAAAAATGCCATACATCATTGGAAAGCTATTTATTCTGATTTCAGATGATGTATGAATCTCATTTAAAAAAAATTGACCCTTATGACTGGTTTTGTGCTCCAGGGTCACATTTTGTTGTTGTTCTATCTCTTTAGATTAGTTTTTTAATAGTCTGAAACAAGGGCCTGGTAAAGGGGGCTAACCAATTAGTCCAAAATCAATTCAGTTCAAACAGAACTTTGCAGCAGTGGCCAACACTGTTAGAACACCTGACAGATCTGAAAACATTTACCTTTTTTTGCCTCCAAAACATGCTTTCACTTCATAATGTTCATGAAACATGCAGATGGTTGCTATGAGCACAACAAATATCAGATGAAGTACGTCGTACCATTTTTATCCACTTTTAACTTTAATATTTGGTATGTCCACCTTCATTACAGCAGCCCATCTCTCTGGAATAGTGTTAATATATTTCCTTAGAACTTCAACACTAATGTTATCCCATGCCTTCTGCAACTCGAGCCAAAGGCTTTCCTTTGAATGTACAACAGATCTGCCTAGTTTATTTTCCAACTTGCCCCGAATTCGCTCGATGGGTTTGAGTTCCGGGCTTTAAGGGGGCCAGTCCATCATTTTCAATGTTCCAACAAATTCTCTCCGTTACACGTAGTTCCAGCAATAGTTCGTTTTATGGGCATTGTATTGGCCAATTCAACAAAAACATCTTAAATATGCCAAGTGTTCTAACAATTTTGGCCACCACTGTAATTTCTACTGTAAAGCAACTGAAGAAATGAACCAGAGACAGTTTCCACGTCAAAGCCACACCTACCTATTACACAATCACCATGTACCAATGGTAGTTTGAAGGTATCTCCCAGCGAAAGTTCTCTTTGGCAACTCATTTCAACACCCAAAAATGAATTCTGAATGAACTTCATTTTTGTTCTAAATTACATCATGCAAGTTTGTTTTTCAGTTTAGCTTGAAGTGTATCTAGGCCGTTAAGCCTTGCTTAAACTGTCAGTCCAAATCTGTGCAAATCCGATCATATTTCAAGTGTGATCACCAAAAAATATCACATGAAATACAATGCAAGATATTAAGTCTTGTTTTCTGACGTTAGCATGTTTCCATTTTAATTAAGTTTATATTTCTGATCCCACTGGAAGATATTTTTTCTTGATATAAGCACAAACTCATTTATGTTTGATACAGTTTTCAGAAGTCATATATTGCCACGTCTTGATTTAACAATGTTTGTACTAGACTTTTTTTCTACTAGATTTTTTAAATGCTCTTCACTAAGGAAAAAAACTAAAAGGTTCTTTGGGGAACCAAAATTGGTTCTTCAATGGCATCACTGCAAAATCCCATTTTGTAACCTTTATTTTTAAGCGTGTGTCTGTAATCAGAAGGGCCATGAATGTGCATCTGCAGTGTCTGTCTGATGTTTGTTCAGATGCCCTCCACCGGCGACTGGATGGGGACTCTGGGCCGAAGCGGGCCCATGGGCGAGATCCCCTGTAGACGGATGCGTAGCGGCAGTTACGTCAAAGCCATGGCCGACCTTGAGGATAGCGACGACTCTGACGGGAGTCCCAAACCTTCGCCGAAGAGCACTGCACGGAGGCAGAGCTACTTACGTGCAACACAGCAATCACTAAGTGACCAGTTCCCCTCAAGAAAGTAAGTTAACACATATGATTAATACATGCATGTATGTTTCTGTTCATTATTACAACCCGAATTACGGAAATGTTGGGACATATTTTTTTTTAAATATAAAATGAAAATCACATGAGTTTCAAATCACATGAGCCAATATTTTATTCACAATAGAACATAGATAACATAACAAATGTTTAAACTGAGAAATGTAATGCAAAAAAATGAGCTCATTTCAAATGTAATGCCTGCTACAGGTCTCAAAATAGTTAGGACGGGGGTATGTTTACTATGGTGTAGCATCTCCTCTTCTTTTCAAATCAGTTTCAAGACATCTCTGGGCATCGAGGTTATGAGTTTCTGGTGTTGGAATTTGGTCCCATTCTTGCCTGATAAAGGTTTCCAGCTGCAGAAGAGTTCGTGGTCATCTTTGACGTATTTTTGTTTAATGATGCCCCAAATGTTCTCTGTAGGTGAAAGATCTGGACTGCAGGCTGGCCAATTCAGCACCCGGACTCTTCTACTATGAAGCCACACTGTTGTAATAGCTGCAGTATGTGGTTTTGCATTGTCCTGCTGAAATACACGTCCTCTGGAGGGGAGCATATGTTGCTCTAAAACCTTTATATAACTTTCAGCATTACTAGTGCCATACAAAATATGCAAGCTTTCCATACTCGTAAGCACTTACCCACCCCCATACCATTAGAGATGCTGGCTTTTGAACTGAACACTGATAACACGCTGGAAGGTCTCGGTCCTCTTTAGCCCGGAGGACACGGCGTCCATGATTTCCAACAATAATGTCAAATTTGGACTCGTCTGACCATTGAATATTTTTCCACTTTGAAACAGTCCATTTTAAATGAGCCTTGGCCCACAGGACACGGCAGCACTTCTGGACCATGTTCACATATGGCTTCCTTTTTGCATGATAGAGCTTTAGTTGGCATCTGCAGACGGGACGGCGGATTATGCTCACCGACAGTGGTTTCTGGAAGTATTCCTGGGCCCATTTAGTAATGTCATCGACAGAATCATGCCGATGAATGATGTAGTGTCGTCTGAGGGCCCGAAGACCACGGGCATCTGACAAAAGTCTTCGGCCTTGTCCCTTATGCACAGAGATTTCTCCAGTTTCTCTGAATCTTTTGATGATGTTATACACTATATACGATGAAATTTGCAAAGCCTTTGCAGGAACATTGTTTTTAAAGTATTCCACAATCTTTTTACGCACTCTTTCCCAGATTTGGAGAGCCTCTGCCCATCTTTACTTCTGAGAGACTGCCTCTCTAAGACATCCCTTTTATAGCTAATCATGTTACAGACCTGGTGTCAATTAAATTAATTAGTTGCTAGATGTTCTCCCAGCTGAATCTTTTCAAAATGTCTTGCTTTTTCAAGACTTGTAAGACCTGTAGCAGAAATCCAATTTAATAAAAAGTGTAAAAGGTCTCCATTTGTTTTGTTCTCTATGTTCTATTGTGAATAAAATATTGGTTCATGTGATTTGAAAGTCTTTTAATTTTCTTTTTATTCAAAAATACGTCCAAACATTTCCAGAATTCGGGTTGTAAAACCAAACTCTATATGCACAACCGCAGTGATCCGTTTCTGTGCAGAAGGCTGGAGATATATTAGGGTACAAACACAGAAACACACTCTGGTGGTCTGACACGACGCCAGAGACCCCGTCTGAGGTGTGAGCTCTGTTATTTCATGCCTTCTGGATTAGGATGAGTTTATCGGTGCTGATTCTCTCTCATACGTGCATCAGAATCCAGCTGTGCTCGTTCATCTGCTAGATTAAGCACAGCTGGTCTCTCTCCCCTGTATATGCTGAGCCTCGCACAACCTTTCTGCTGCTCACATGTAAAGAAAACACATCTTATACTCATGAACAGTTGCTTTATTGCCGAGTTTGTGGACATAAATGTGCATTAGTATTATCAACCAATTGTGATTTTTTTCCACAGGTATCTGGTACAGATCAGATCGTGTTGTATATTAAATAATTGCAAAACACACACAAATTATTATTTTTTTGCATCCAATTGGTTTTACTTTTAAGTGTGCTTCTAAATTAAATCTGACGTCATCAATGAAGTCTCATTCAAGCAGTAATAGTGTTTAGTATAAATTGCAAAGTATTTGTTACATTTGTTGGGCTGCCTTTTGTTTATGCTGATTTAAATAAAATTATTGTGTTTGGTTATTATGAATCTCATTACTATATTACAGTGCAGTATTATTTTAGTAGCACTAATAGTAATATTTTACTACTACAGTGTTTATTTATAAATGCGTTTAAGGTTTTCATTTGAATAATAGTGCAGGTTTTAATTATTTTATGTACTTTATGTTTCATTTTTCATCATTTATTTTCATTATTTAGTCATTTTAGTAATGCCAAGTCCATATTTCTAACAATGTTTATTTGACATTAATAAAACACTAAACCCCTCTACAAATAGGCCAGCCTTTTTAGTATAGTTTCTTATGTTATTCTTTTGGTTTTGTGAAGAAATATGGCATTATACATGTTTTCTTCAGACTGACCCTAACACCTTCCTCTCCTAATCCTGATTGTTCAGACTATGTTCACAATGGTATACTAGCTTATTGCTTACTGGATACAGTGCAGTATACACTATTTTATGATTAATATGTTTATTAATAATAAATTAAACATTGATTTTTTGTTATTAAACTTAAAAAAATGTAACATAATACAATACTAAGAAGATTGCTGTCACATGATGGCATCCAATTACATGGTAATGCCATTTTCTGTCACTGCTTCTTTATTAATGGCATTGCATTGTGAGCAAATATAGTTTTATTATACAGAACATTTGCATATTGTGCTCAGTATACTTACTATGTATAGTAAAAGTTAGTATGCTGTTCTGAACATGGCATTTGCCTCTCGGTAAGTTTCCCTTCTTTAATGACTCAAACGTCTTGGTTTGAAGCCCCGCCTCTACTGTTTTAAGCACCTCCCTCTTTCTGCACTGTAAGCTCCTCCCCCTCTCACCTGTACCCCTGCCTCTCTCCAGCCGTCTGCTGGACTACTCGATGCTGCAGGGGGATCTGGAGGCTCTCTGGCCCCCCCTCCACAGCATCAGCACCCTGCAGCAGATCGGACGCTCTGTCAGGTCAGTGCAGTGAGGACACCGGTCGTCTAGCAGCTCCTCACTGACCGCACAAAGGAGTCGTCACACCAGCGCTGCTTTCCTCAACTCCTCTCAAATTAGGAGTGCTGATTGAAAATCGCTTTCTTTATTGGCCATGAAACAGTTCTCCTACTCTGAGATGTTTAGTCTGAGGTGGTTTTCTCCACACAGCACAGATCTGATGTTTGAGTTTTGCTTGCATTGCACGTTTGCAGACAAGTGGATTGTGATTGGAGAGAAAGAGAGAGAAAGCCTCCTCAGTGCTTGTAATGCTCACCCTAACTGCTATAAGAGCTCTGATTGGACGCTGATTGGAAACCGTTCTTTGCTGATTGGTCATTAGCTGTGCTGCTTCAGTCTGATTGGATAGTTTGAGGAGATTGTTTGTTTTTTATTTAGAGCAGCAGTTTTCAGATCTCCTATGATCACCTAATAACACAAATCATTTATGATGATGGATGAAAAAACTGGAAAGATAATACATTTCATAATAAGTAAATATTTCTTCAGTAGTTTTATTGCGGCTTTATCATTTCCATTTGCTTGTTGTATAGTAAACCAGGGGTTTTCAATCTTATAGATGCCACGGACCCCCAAATATGATCAATATGAAAAAGGCATCGAGATTTTATATGAAGACCCAATTTATTCTGTGACAAATAATATCATAATCTTAATCATTTTTTCTATTGATTATAGTACTGTACTGCTAGATGTATAATTTATTTATTTATTTTAATCTAATTTCTGTTTATTTAATTAAATCTATTTTTATTTCAATCTGATTTATTTATTTATTTTAATCTTTTAATCTTGATTTATTTATTTATGTTAATCTTTTTAAATCTTGTATTTTTATATTTTATGTTAAATTTTTTTTAATTTTGTAACTTTTATATATTTGTAATTTAATCTGTATTTTATTAATTTCATTAATTAATTAAAACTAATTGTATTTTCATCTTATTTTATTTATGTATTTTTTTATCTTGTATTTGTATTCAATTTATTTTGCTTATCTTTTATTCCATTTACTTCTATTTATTTATTTTTACATTTTTAAATATTTTTTAGCACTCCCTTGTGGCCCCTGGGGGTCCCTAGGCCCCAGTTTGAAAACCCCTGCGGTAGCCTATAGAGCGCTTGAGCTGCTTGTGGCCCTTCGCTCATCTCCTGCCTCTTCTCTTCTCTTCTCTCTTCTCTTCTCTTCTCTTCTCTTCTCTTCTCTTCTCTTCTCTTCTCTTCTCTTCTCTCTTCTCTTCTCTTCTCTTCTCTTCTCTTCTCTCCTCTCCTCTCCTCTCCTCTCCTCTCCTCTCCTCTTCTCTTCTCTTCTCTTCTCTTCTCTTCTCTTCTCTTCTCTTCTCTTCTCTTCTCCTCTTCTCTCTCCTCTCCTCTTCTCTTCTCTTCTCTTCTCTTCTCTTCTCTTCTCTTCTCTTCTCTTCTCTCCTCTCCTCTTCTCTCCTCTTCTCTTCTCTTCTCTTCTCTTCTCTTCTCTCTTCTCTCTTCTCTTCTCTCTCTCTCCTCCTCTCCTCTCCCTCTCCTCTCCTCTCTCTTCTCTTCTCTCCCTCTCTTCTCTTCTCTTCTTCTCTTCTCTCTCTTCTCTTCTCTTCTCTTCTCTTCTCTTCTCTCTTCTCTTCTCTCCTCTCCTCTCCTCTCTTCTCTTCTCTTCTCTTCTCTTCTCTTCTCTTCTCTCTCTCTCTTCTCTCCTCTCTCTCTCTCTCTCTCTCTCTCTCTCTCCTCATCTCCTGCCTCTTCTCTTCTCTTCTCTTCTCTCTCTTCTCTTCTCTCTTCTCTTCTCTTCCTCTTCTCCCTCCTCTCCTCTCCTCTCCTCTCCTCTTCTCTTCTCTTCTCTTCTCTTCTCTCTCTCTTCTCTTCTCTTCTCTCCTCTCTCCCTCTCCTCTCCTCCTCTCTCTCTTCTCTCTCTCTTCTCTTCTCTTCTCTTCTCTCTCTCTCTCCCCTCCTCTCCTCTCTCTCTCTCCTCTCTCTTCTCTTCTCTCTCTCTTCTCTTCTCTCTCTCTCCTCCTCCCTCTCCTCTCCTCCTCTCCTCTCCTCTCTCTCCTCTCCTCTCCTCTCCTCTCCTCTTCTCTTCTCTCTTCTCTTCTCTTCTCTTCTCTTCTCTTCTCTCTCTCTCTCTCCTCCTCTCTCTCTCTCTCTCTCCTCTCCTCTCCTCTCCTCTCCTCTCCTCTCCTCTTCTCTTCTCTTCTCTTCTCTCCTCTTCTCTTCTCTTCTCTTCTCTCTCTCTCCTCTCCTCTCCTCTCCTCTCCTCTCCTCCTCTCCTCTCCTCTCCTCCTCTTCTCTTCTCTCTCTCTTCTCTTCTCTCTCTCTTCTCTCTCTCTCTCCTCTCCTCTCCTCTCCTCTCCTCTCCTCTCTCTTCTCTCTCTCTTCTCTTCTCTTCTCTTCTCTTCTCTTCTCTCGGTCCTCAGCTGTCTTCCCTCTCTGCGAGAGTTCTCTGGGAACCGCAGTCTGGATAACCTGGACTGCATCGGAGGCAGCGCTCTGTTCCCAAACTGGGACGATGATGACTTCAGTCAGGGCTGCAGCACGCTGGGACGCGGCAGCTGCATCAGTCAGGTCAGACCCCTCGTGACCTTTGAGTTCATTATAGGACACGGCCGACAGATGAGGATGAAGATGCGTAATATGCATTGAATATACTGACATAGTCTTTCTGATAATAACTTAAGAAATGGGTTGTTTCCTTGGTGTGTCACTCATGAGATTATACACATGATCCATTGTAGCTTAGAGAAATGCATCAGCTCAAAGACTAATTAGTAATCAAATACAATGGCTAAAATACTAGAATGTTGCACATTTTCTGTCAGAATGCATCGATGCAGTTTTTATCATAATTACATATTTATCTGTTTTGATAGTATGAATGCAATATTTGAATGCCCTACCACATTTTCCAAACTGTGTATTAAAAACTGTAAAATTGTATCCCAAAATGCAATGCACATGACTTTCCGTTTCCAGTGTGACAACTGAACATGAAGTATTTGCAGCTTTTCTCTCTTTTTTAACTCATTATTTGATCAGACTGCCAATTATTGAAACATTTTTACCCAACAATCAATGAAAAAGCAAACTACCCTGGTGGCCAAAACTTTGGAATAATTCAGATTTATAAATGCAGCTCACCAAGGCCACATTTATTTGACAAAAATTAAGTAATAACATAAAATTATGAAATATTACTACAATTTAAATTCACTGTTTTCTATGTGAATATGTTGTAAAAAGTAATTTATTTCTGTGATGTGCAGCTGTATTTTCAGCATCATTACTGCAGTCTTCAGCGTCACATGATCTTCAGAAATCATAATAATATGCTGATTAACTGCTCAATTATTAATAATGATGAATAGAAACGTAATTTTATTTAAAATACATGTTAAAGTTTAATTTGAAATATCATTTTTCATAAAATTCTAAATGTCTTTACTGTCATATGTGTAAATGCATACATGCTGATTAATAGGTTTACTTTCTTTTACTTCTTTTGAAAGATAGTGTATCACGGTTTCCATAAAAATATTGTGCAGCACAACTGTTTTCAACATTGATAATAATCAGAAATGTTTCTTGAGCAGTAAATCTGAATACTAGAGTGATTCCTGAAGATCATGTGACACTGAAGACTGGATGCTGAAAATACAGCTGCATCACAGAAATAAATTACATTTGAACATATATTCACATAGAAAACGGTTACTTGAAATTGTAATAATATTCACAATTTTACTGTTTTGATCAAATCAGTGCAGTTTTGGTGAGCAGAACTTCATTATTCTGAACGTTTGTCAGCCAGTGTGTATATGATGCACAGTGGGCAGTATTCTTCTGAACGCAGCATGCACCCGTTCCTTCTCAATCATGCCAGCACACTTCATCCATCGCTGTGTCAGCAGGTGCGAGACATGGAGCTGAGTCAGCGTTATGAAGACGAGCTGGAGGACATGCATCTTCAGCCTCCCGACATGCCCACGCCCACATGCTTCCGCTCACGCAGCCATAGTTACCTCCGAGCCATTCAGGCCGGCTGTTCTCAAGACGACGACTCGGCCTCGGTGGACTCTGATTCCCCGCCGCCCACGAGCACAACGACCGTACGCACCTACAGCAACAGCACGGGTGAGTACAGCCCAGCTCTGGTGTGCTCTGTTACAGAAACATGGAAAACAGAAATGCATATCATTGTCCTGTTGATGTGTTGCTCATTATCCTGTCCAAAACGAGTTCATTTACCCTGTTTAACATTAAAACAAAGGGGTCATGCTGTTGATCTCATGACACAAAATAAACTGAAGTGCGATAAGGTTCAAAAGTCATTCAAAGTTTATATTATAAGCATTTTTATTTGTATTATTGACATGCCCAGTATTAATAGATGTAGAGAACTGAAGTGAATATTTCTAATACATTTCTAAATAAACTGATTTTATTTATGTGTTCATTTCTAGATACACACAAACAGTAGAGCACAAAAAAGTAAGATATCTTTGCTGTTGCGCAGGATAAATGAAACACTGAACACACACCGTTTGTGACAACTTGCCCCAACAGCGGCTCATGGTTGTCCCACTATAGTATAAATAGGAAACCTCATAATGGAAGCTGCTATTATTATAGGTATTTTAGGCAAATTAGTCACTAAAAAAACAAATATGAAAAAACACATGTGACAACTAGCCCCGGTCTCTGCTCTCTAGTCTCTCTGGGTTTGCTAATGTCAATTAACATATAGAGTTGTTGTTATAAAACATTTTGCATAAAACAAATAATGCTTTATACACTATTTGACCAAATGTAGCAAAAATTATTTTGTTTTATTGTTGCAATGTTGATTTATTTTCTTGGCTTTATTATTATTAATATTATGAATATTATTATTTATTATTATTTATAACACTTGCAAAGCATTACTCTTTTGTTGATTTTAAGTCGCTTTGGATGAAAGCATCTGCTAAATGACTAAATGTAAATTCATTTATTTATTTGTATTATTATTATTTATTTATTTATTTACAAGAGGCACTGCCTCTCATGACCCCTTGGACATATAATTTATAATTATTGTGTTTTATTTGCTGTTTCTTTATAAGTTACTCATGCTCAATTATATATATATACAAATATTTTATATGTTATTTTTATTATTTTTTCCCTGTAAATAATTGGACAAAACAGTATTTTTCTTCGCAAATTCCTGCATAGTCTTCTTGAGAACAGAAAGAAGTAGAAGTAGACCCGCCCTCTCTCCATTTCATTCACTACTATCATCTGAAGGGCGGGGCTTAGTGTATGCGTCACACATTTAAGTGGGCGGATCTATTGGTCTGTTGTCCAATCGCGTGCACGCAAAACAATGACCGACAGCTCGCTTGTCCAGTAATGATTTCCGACGCGTTGTTTCCTTCAACATTACTCCGCTGCATGTCACGAAGGCGTTTCCACACGGTTCTTTCTTTCCGCGACGTGGACGCTCTTATGATGATGATGCGTTAATATTAATCTCAGTATATGAGCGAAACAGCGACGAGTTGAGCATCGTTTCCAGCGCGAGAGCAGGTGAGAATCAGATACTTCTGTTCATGTGAAGCGGATCGACATTAACCCTCGTTTATCTTTTATACACGTGTGGGGATCTTGCTTCTTTAAGATTACAAACGTCTTTTACAACTATATTTAATGTCCAGCGATTGTATTTGGATGGTGTGATTGGTTATAATAATATGTGTTGTTGTTATTATTTAAATTAATCAGAATACTTTATTGTGATGGTTTATAATGACTTATTTCTGAGTTATTATACAGGCTGATTATTATATTGTTATTTTATTTTTGAAAGACAATTTATGAATGACACACACACACACACACACACATTCTCACACTCATTCTCACACACACACTGATTCTACACTCATTCTCTCACACACACACAACACTCATTCTCACACACACTCACACACACACTGATTCTACACACACACTCAGGCACACACTGATTCTTCACTCATTCTCACACACACACTGATTCTACACTCATTCTCACACACACACACACACACACACACACACACTCACACACACACTGATTCTACACTCATTCTCACACACACACACACACACACACACACACACACTGATTCTACACTCATTCTCACACACACACACTCACACACACTGATTCAACACTCATTCTCACACACACTCTCACACACACACACACACACACACACACACACACACTGATTCTACACACACACACACACACACACACTGATTCAACACTCATTCTCACACACACACACACACTGATTCTACACTCATTCTCACACACACACACACACACACACACACACACACACACTGATTCTACACTCATTCTCACACACACACACACACTGATTCTACACTCATTCTCACACACACTCACACACACACTGATTCTAACACTCATTCTCACACACACTCTATACATGCAGTGCAATGATCCCAGAACAGTTGTCATGTCAGTTTCCGAGGGGAAGTGTCATCTTTAATGGACTGAAGTCTTCTGAGAGCAGTTGAACTTGACCGCCCTGTCAGACAGGACAGGAGCACTCTGTGTTTATGATCACAGCGTGAAGAGGTTTTACATTACACACAGCGCTCTTGTTAAAGGTGTCACTTTGCATTCAATTGCTGGAACGGGTTCATTCATCTCATGACAGGCTTTGGAGAAAATGATAGTTTGTCGAGGCTTCACTTCTGTCAGATGTTTTCTGTGAAGAGTTATGGGCATCTAGACGTAATAGCCTAGTTCTCGTAAGCGCTCTCTTGATGTCTGGCTCTTGTAATGTTGTGTATTGTGCTGTATTAAGTGACAAAAGGCATTCAGAGTGAGTTTTGTCAGTGCAGTGGGTTGGATAAATAGTCGGCCAACTCCCATGATGTTTGTACTGAAACAATGAAACAATGCATCTGGGTTTTCACAATGCATGGAGCATATTTGACCTGAATCATGGCATGGAGCTTAACACGTCATGGCACTGGGTCAGGTCTGTGTTTTGAAATACAAACTCTTCCATTCGTGGAAATCAATAGATGAGGATGAGATCCCATGAGGCTTTTTACATTCAGCTTCCAAGACTTTTCCTGCACTTACGGGGACGTTTTTCATGGATCTGCTCTATTATTTATCAGTTTCTCCATCTAAGCTCAAAGCTCTTGTGCTGGAGAGCCTTATGCAGCATTAATGTCATATTTGCCTTATGGTTTCTGTAGAAATGCAATTCCAGGTGCTAATCTTTGTGTTAAAGTCAACATGAAATCAAAACCCATCCTTCCGTTGAATTTAAGCACACAAAAGCACATTCTCTGCTGCTTGATCTGATTGTTTACGACTTCTAAACGGTGGATAGTACAAGAAGGATGGTTCAAAGATATGATCTGCTCTCACGCTTTAGTTCTTCTCTTTGGGGATTTACAGCATGTTTAGATGTAGCTGACGCAGCGACTGATGCTGCTTTCTTAGAAAGTGTCTCAAGAAACGCTGGGAGGAAAATAAGATTATTTTACTTCACCTCAAAATGAAAATTATGTCATTATTTGCTTATACTCATGACCTTCTAAATCCTTATACTGTGAAAGGGGAAATAATCTTCATAACAGCTTTTGTAAAATAAACCAAAACACCAGAAAATATGAAAGTTTTTAGATGAATTAAACCTTTAAAGGGATAGTTCACCCAAAAAAGAAAGTTCTGTCATTTACTCACCCTCAAGTTTTTCCAAACCTGCGTGAGTTTCTTTTTTCTGCTACACATAAAAGAAGATATGTTGTAGATATTTTGCTGGCAGCCATTAACTTCCATGGTATGAAAAAAACACTATGGGAGTCAAATAGGAAATTAATTTGGATCCACATGAGTGTGATTTTGGTTGAACTATCCCTTTAACCTCATGTATTCTACTAATATTTCATAGTCGACTAGGTTTTGAATCTGTTTCTGAGGTGAGGAACACACACATAGATGAACCGTCGGCACAACAAACTACATGTCAGCAGCAGAAAGGCCTGTAATTAGGGCTTTTATTAGTTATACAACCGTCATCACACCCAGAATGATTGAACTAACTAACACACCCATGTCCTCGAATGTAAAATGGTAAACTAAATGTAAGATTTCCATCTGCTCATTTTCACTTCAGTTATTGGTAACCTCAAGGAGGTTATTAATGCTTTATGAAAGACTTTTAGGCCACAGAAAGCTGGATGAAGGGCCGTTCCTGTTGCTAATCCTTTGATTAGTCCAAATTCTTGCCTGGATTTTGGGAATAATTTCATTTAATGTGTATTGTGTTTATCAAGCTTAGTCTTCAATATGTTGCAGCTCAACATATTTAATGAAATCTCACCAAAAAGTCCCAATTGATGATTCTTCCTCACGATAAAGTTTTGGCTGTTCCACATATGAACTTGGGAGGCTTATCTGTTCAAGACTTGCAGACTAGATCAGTGAAGATGTGTTAAATCTCCTCCCCAGTCTCATCGTATATATGATCGAAGTAGAGACAAACAGTCTTCCTCATTCCTGTTCACGTAAGCACGTAATGTTATTTGGGCAAAGTAGATGCTAGATGTAGTACTGCTGATGTATTTTGTCAGGATGGTGCTGACAGCTTTTATCTGTCTGATCTTCTGACTCTTGAGATGTGTGTTTGTGTAGTAGAGCCGGAAAGGTCTCAGTAAAAATCCAAATGGATGGATGATGCATTTAATCTACACATCAGCTACAGTTTGGCTCATGAACCACAGCTTTGCTGTTATCGTGTCATGCAACATTTTCACACTCATTATCAAATTTGTCACATTGCATCTGCTTTATCACGCATTATGCCATCTTAACCATGCTAAATGTTCTAATGGTCTTTGTTCGTCATGGGAAAGTTTCCATAGTTTGCACATTTCCCACACTAAAGGCCAAATCCACATAATGACCCAACCCTTACAGATTCCAGTGGCGTGGTCACCGCATCGCTCCGATTTAGAGCTCATATTCCACCGCGGTTCATTCCACTTGAGTAAGCAACTAAAACAATGACCCTGATTGTCATTTGTGCATTTTTATTCTACATAAAGCTTCTTATTTCTGTCTTACGGGATTTGTGTTGTTTGCTGTATTATTTGTCAGGATTTTTCCTAATTATTTCCAAAGAAAAGTAAAAGCATCTAGAATATTATTCAGCAAAACATAACAAGCTCATTTGGAGAGATTGTTTTGAGGAATGGATGTCATAATGCATTATGGATTACATTGTTTTTCCCCTCATAAAGACCGTGTTTGATCTAGTTTCATTGTACAGTAAAATAAAACAATGGAAGTGAACTGAGCTACATCAAGGTTTAAAGTCTTTCTGATGTGGCTTTCAGTTTGCATTAGAAGCTCTGCGGCTGCATTAGCAGTGATGCTTATTACCACAATACATCTGCCATATTGGAAAGGTCAAGATCCGTGAACATGAATTAACAGCAACAGTCCCGTGCATCAGATTTTCATAAGATTTGAATTGTCATAAACGTCACACAATCCTGCATATAGAAAGTTCATGCAAAATCAAACGAGAGTTGGTGAAACGCTCTAGTAAAATAATATGGTGAAAACCTTGACCTCATAACCAAACTAAGCATGCTTATGAGGTCACATGACTGTCCCAAACATGACCTCTCCAACAATAGGCTCCGTCTAGACCTGGAATGTGACGGAGAGGAATTCTGTAGAATGTATGTGGAATGTTGGAGTGATGATGTCACAGATGTGAGTGGAATGTAGGTATGATGATGATGTCACAGACGTGAGTGGAATGTTGGAGTGATGATGTCACAGACGTGAGTGGAATGTTGGAGTGATGATGATGTCACAGACGTGAGTGGAATGTTGGAGTGATGATGATGTCACAGACGTGAGTGGAATGTTGGAGTGATGATGATGTCACAGACGTGAGTGGAATGTTGGAGTGATGATGATGTCACAGACGTGAGTGGAATGTTGGAGTGATGATGTCACAGACGTGAGTGGAATGTTGGAATGATGATGATGTCACAGGCGTGAGTGGAATGTTGGAGTGATGATGTCACAGGCGTGAGTGGAATGGAATGTTGAATGTTGGAGTGATGATGATGTCACAGGCGTGAGTGGAATGTTGAGTGATGATGTCACAGACGTGAGTGGAATGTTGGGTGATGATGATGTCACAGGCGTGAGTGGAATGTTGGAGTGATGATGATGTCACAGGCGTGAGTGGAATGGAATGTTGGAGTGATGATGATGTCACAGGCGTGAGTGGAATGGAATGTTGGAGTGATGATGATGTCACAGGCGTGAGTGGAATGTTGGAATGATGATGATGTCACAGGCGTGAGTGGAATGTTGGAGTGATGATGTCACAGGCGTGAGTGGAATGTGTTGAGTGATGATGATGTCACAGGCCGTGAGTGGAATGTTGAGTGATGATGATGTCACAGACGTGAGTGGAATGTTGGAGTGATGATGATGTCACAGGCGTGAGTGAGTGGAATGTTGGAGTGATGATGATGTCACAGACGTGAGTGGAATGTTGGAGTGATGATGATGTCACAGACGTGAGTGGAATGGAATGTTGGAGTGATGATGATGTCACAGACGTGAGTGGAGTGGAATGTTGGAGTGATGATGATGTCACAGACGTGAGTGGAATGGAATGTTGGAGTGATGATGTCACAGACGTGAGTGGAAATGTTGGAGTGATGATGATGTCACAGGCGTGAGTGGAATGGAATGTGATGATGATGTCACAGACGTGAGTGGAATGTTGGAGTGATGATGATGTCACAGGCGTGAGTGGAATGTTGGAGTGATGATGATGTCACAGGCGTTAGTGGAATGTTGGAGTGATGATGATGTCACAGACGTGAGTGGAATGTTGGAGTGATGATGTCACAGACGTGAGTGGAATGTTGGAGTGATGATGATGTCACAGACGTGAGTGGAATGTTGGAGTGATGATGATGTCACAGACGTGAGTGGAATGTTGGAGTGATGATGATGTCACAGACGTGAGTGGAATGGAATGTTGGAGTGATGATGATGTCACAGACGTGAGTGGAATGGAATGTTGGAGTGATGATGATGTCACAGACGTGAGTGGAATGTTGGAATGATGATGATGTCACAGGCGTGAGTGGAATGTTGGAGTGATGATGTCACAGGCGTGAGGAGTGGAATGTTGGAGTGATGATGATGTCACAGGCGTGAGTGGAATGGAATGTTGGAGTGATGATGATGTCACAGGCGTGAGTGGAATGGAATGTTGATGATGTCACAGGCGTGAGTGGAATGTTGGAGTGATGATGATGTCACAGATGTGAGTGGAATGTAGGTGTGATGATGATGTCACAGACGTGAGTGGAATGTTGGAGTGATGATGATGTCACAGACGTGAGTGGAATGTTGGAGTGATGATGATGTCACAGACGTGAGTGGAATGTTGGAGTGATGATGATGTCACAGACGTGAGTGGAATGGAATGTTGGAGTGATGATGATGTCACAGACGTGAGTGGAATGGAATGTTGGAGTGATGATGATGTCACAGACGTGAGTGGAATGTTGGAGTGATGATGTCACAGACGTGAGTGGAATGGAATGTTAGAGTGATGATGATGTCACAGACGTGAGTGGAATGTTGGAGTGATGATGTCACAGGCGTGAGAGTGGAATGTTGGAGGATGATGATGTCACAGGCGTGAGTGGAATGTTGGAGTGATGATGATGTCACAGGCGTGAGTGGAATGTTGGTGATGATGATGTCACAGACGTGAGTGGAATGTTGGAGTGATGATGATGTCACAGACGTGAGTGGAATGGAATGTTGGTGATGATGATGTCACAGGGACGTGGAATGGAATGTTGGAGTGATGATGTCACAGACGTGAGTGGAATGTTGAGTGATGATGATGTCACAGGCGTGAGTGGAATGGAATGTTGAGTGATGATGATGTCACAGACGTGAGTGGAATGTTGAGTGATGATGATGTCACAGACGTGAGTGGAATGGAATGTTGGAGTGATGATGATGTCACAGACATGAGTGGAATGGAATGTTGGAGTGATGATGATGTCACAGACGTGAGTGGAATGTTGGAGTGATGATGATGTCACAGACGTGAGTGGAATGTTGGAGTGATGATGTCACAGACGTGAGTGGAATGTTGGAGTGATGATGTCACAGACGTGAGTGGAATGTTGGAGTGATGATGTCACAGACGTGAGTGGAATGGAATGTTAGAGTGATGATGATGTCACAGACGTGAGTGGAATGTTAGAGTGATGATGATGTCACAGACGTGAGTGGAATGTTGGAGTGATGATGTCACAGACGTGAGTGGAATGTTGGAGTGATGATGTCACAGACGTGAGTGGAATGTTGGAGTGATGATGTCACAGTGGGGTTTGTCTTCTGACGCTATGCAACAGTAAGAATCACCTTCTGAACCACACACTGATACTGGCGTTATCTGGGTCACACTGCCTTCACTTGACAAGATTTATGTAATTACAAGATGACTAACATGTGCTGTTCACATCCTCAGACTCGTTTCTATGGCAATGTTCATCATAACACTAAAATTAGTCATGTGTGGCTTTATTGATGACAGCGGGACACTTAATCACTCGTTAATACATGTCTTTATGCTCTTGCAAAATACTGAAGAAGACGTGCATCAGGTTATTGCCTAATAAACATTTATTTGCATGCATACCTACCTATCCATCTATCTATTGTTTTGCATTAACACATTATTATCATAATAATTATGCGCATTTTCCACAAAAAAAAACGTTGTCAATGCACTCGGGAGTTTTACTTTTACTTTTTTGTAATTGTCATTATTTTCAATGTTAATTGTTTTTATATTCTTATAAACATCATATAGTATTTTTACTTCAAAATATTGTGTATTTATTGTGATTATTATAGTTGAAATATGACTTGAGCTGCATTTTCCCAAAAGCATTGTAAGCTTAAATGGATCTTGGAGACATTTGGTGCCAAATGCAGGGAAATGCAGTTGCTTTTAAGAGAAGTCAGTGTTTTTTTTTTACATATTTATTTTATTTCATTTTAAAAGTTTGACTAGTCTTATGTCTAGTCTGAAACTTTGAGTATAACTCAGCGTAAGAGGAATTAGTAATGGCTAATGGGATCCATCTGCACGTCCTAATTGAAAACTATAATAATAGAGAGCTTTCCATCCAAAGTTTAAAGTGATTTCTGCTTAATGTACTTAATGAAAGTAGTGCTTTGCTTCTAGAATAAGGTTTTGAGTTGAGTTTCGCACAAAGAACCGGTCATTAACAAGACCCTCTCCGCTTTAGTGTTGTTCAGCGAGTTATTAACATCTCCTCATGGCTCAATAAATGTCTTGTTTCATTAACAATGTATTTCATTCGTGCAAGCAAGCCTCTGCTCTTCAGAAACCCAGGATTTCTAGTCTAATGAATGATTCATAAGTGTAGAGTCTTTCCACAGGCGATCTAGGATGCTGACACAAACATTACAGCAGCTGCTCCAAACAGACCCGTAAAAATAAACCAGCTGCATCTAATGTGGGATTCATAATGGCCCTCTTACTGTTGAGTTCCAGCGAATGAAAGCTTTCTGAACCGCTCTTTCAGACGGTCTGTGAAGGCGCAGATGTGAATACTGAAGAGAACGAAGTATTACTGTGATCATGGCCACACCTGAATGATGAAGTCATCATTAGTCAGACTGGATGGCTTACACACACACCACACCAGTGTTGACTCAGCTAATGTCAGTCGCTTCACTATTTCACTATTTACCATGTGAAGGCATCACTATAAAGAGAGCGAATGGACACTTCTGAATTGAAATGTGGTGGATTATAAGCTGTTTGTCTCTAACTGTAACGTCTGGATGACAGAGATCTTTTGAGACCCTGATGAAATCTAATATTGAGTAAGTTTGAGGAATCCAGCTCTATCTTAGTTATTAAGGCACGCAAACAGATATTTGTTGGTGGCCTTTAGCTTGTCATATTACATTCCCGCCTTAATCTCAAACACACATCTACCAGTCAATGTTTGCAGAAGATCTTTCCAGCTGACGATGAATAAATATGATATGTATGTTGAGAAAACACATCTGTCATTTGATTTTTGCTTTGCATGTGATTTATTGTCCTCTGGTTTTCTGTCATTAAATGGTGCTGATGGTCCAGATTCACATACACTGTCCATCCTAAATAGTATTCAAATTTAGAAGTAGTGTATCCCAAATTCTAGTATGTTAAAGTACACACTCTAATATTGCCCACAATCCATTGCACATAGGACGAGGAATCAATTAGAATTACAAACACAAATAAAAGTGTTAAGAACTACAAATATGGCAGATACGTGAGGCCGATGGTTAAACAGAGGTTTGAGTTATCAGTAATCAATATCTAGCGTGGTAGTGTAAATGGTGTCGGATGCATCAGAGACCGAGCGGTTCGTTGAAGATGCAATTATGATGAAGTATTGCAGTGTGTCCCAAAGCTTGCCTACTATACTCACTCAGAAGTATGTACTTTTTCTGCACAAAGAGTGCATACTTTTAGGGTGTAATGTAAGTAGGCGAATTGGGATGCAGCAATTGCATTTAACATCGTTTTTCCCAACACGGAGAAAAACGATTGCCAATCGCAACCCATTTTACCGCTGTGATTTGTGTCAGTTCAGAGTGAAACAGGACATTTAATGATCATTTTGGTTGGTTTCATTGGGAAATAATTAACGTGAGCCAGACAGAATGCACGTAAAACAATATCTACATTAATAATTGGCATTTGGTTTTAATGATCCAATAGCTCACGAGGCATATGTTACAAAGCGGGAAGTTGTTTTAGAGAGAGAGCGTGTGTTATTTTGATTAGAGCTTCATTAGAAGAACTTGCCCTGATGATTCATTCACAGAAACACCAAGGTACATCTCTAAATGTATCCTCTTTAGCACAGTAAATTAACAAGCTGACCTCAGCAATCGACTAGCCAAACATCTTCCCCTTCATGCAGTCAGGAGCTGATGCTGACTCGTCCGTTTTAACATGAACGCACGCGTGTAGATCAGCTTTTGTCTGTATGTTTGTGAATGTCTTTGAGAGCTTGCGCTGGGCTTATGAGCTGTCACGAGATCTCGTTTAACATGTACAGCTGCACTACATGTGTTCGGAGTCTCAGAAAGACTTTGTCGTTTTAGGTTTTTAAGAATATTATGCTGGATCTGAATGTTTGTGTCTAGTGGCAGCATGTTTCTGCATAATGTTTGAGGATGAAACGTGCATATGGCTCTGACGCTCAGTTTTACGACACACACAGGATTCCTGTGGGCTTGTTATGTTTGTCATCGTTTCCGTCTGCCAACTCCACCCGAGTGCTGCTGGGCGCTGTGAACTCACACTGACACACACACACTGACACACACACACACTGACACACACACACACACACACACACACACACACACACACACACTGACACACACACTGACACACACACACACACACACAGACACACACACACACATGACACACACACACACACACACACACATGACACACACACACACACACACACACTGACACACACACTGACACACACACTGACACACACTGACACACACACACACATGACACACACACACACACACACACACTGACACACACACACACACACACACACACACACACACAGACACACACACACACACACTGACACACACACACACACACACACACACTGACACACACACACACACACACACTGACACACACACACACACACACTGACACACACACACACACTGACACACACACACACACACACACACACACACACTGGGGTTACAGTGGGCATATATCGGGCAAAATAAAATCTCTCTTCTCTGCATTTCTCCTCTTCTTTAGCTTGCTTCCTAATCTAGTTGTCTGATAAACCAGGCATTGTATATTACAAATATTGTTGGTGGATTGCTCTTGTAAGTCACTTTGGAGAAATGCATCTGCTAAATGCAGTCCACTTTATTTCTCTCTCTGTCTTGATTTAAATTCAGTAACCCGTTAAAAACGGCTGAATCAATCACTTCTGTGAACAAGGAAATGAATGAGGTCGAATACTCTTATGCACTCAAATGCAGCAGGATCCGTGTCAGATATTTGAGTGTGTTTGTGAATCTTTCTTTACAACTATATTGTTATGATATTTTGTTATCTAATGCAGAGATTTGAGCGTGGCTTTGGGGTCCAGATACATTTCAGGGCTGGAAAAACAACTGTGTTGTTGGAAAGAAAGGTCGCAGGCTGTGTTGACGTCAGAGCCACTGCCATCATAAACATGGACAACACACACACACACACACACACACACACACACACACACGTACACGCTGAGAGCTGTGAGGACGAGACCAGGCTACAGCTGAGAATTAGTGTTAGTTGTTAATAGTATATAGTATTATTATCGTCAATGTTGTTGTTGCCAACAGCTTTTGATTTTGCTCATCAATCTTTGCCTTTGTGAGTCTGTGTGTTTGAGTCAGCTTTGATATTCAATTTTAGAAATATATATACTTTTGTCTGAATTTGAATTTATATTTGTAATCTTTACGTTACTATTAATA
The DNA here is from genome assembly GCA_027564155.1 of Gymnocypris eckloni scoliostomus. Classification (NCBI taxonomy): domain Eukaryota; kingdom Metazoa; phylum Chordata; class Actinopteri; order Cypriniformes; family Cyprinidae; genus Gymnocypris; species Gymnocypris eckloni. Next base: position 12,007,063 of record CM050419.1, read on the forward strand.
GCACTAGTGAATAATTATTGAACCTTTTAATGCAGCAACTTTTTCATTTTGAAGCAATAAAAGCATAGCATCTAAATAAATGTGTTATCATTTAGATAGCAAGACATCAACGTTATTTAAAAATAAAAACAATAATTGGTTGTATATATTATTATTGTAGTAGTTTTTAAGATATTCATGTATATCATGTATTCATTGTTGTAGTCTAACAATCATTTAGTTATTGTGTCAGACACAACTGTGCATATCAATTATCGAAAAATAATTTTGGGAGAAAAATATAGAAGTTCTATGTAAAGTTAGATTCATGTGTGATTTCTGAGAATTTATTTTGATTTTATATGTATTTTTACATTTGAAGTCACTCTTGAGTAGTACTAGAGCCAAATTAATGAACCTTTTATAGACATTATTTTTGAAGCATCAAAACAAAATACATTTAGAATACATTAAATTCATATTTAATCATTATTATTAAGTTATGCAATTCAAATATTATTTAAAAATAATTATTTTATATATGCTATGATCGCTGTTATAGGATATAATATTTAGTTATATTATATAGCCTAATATAGTTATATATTAAGCTATAAGAGAGGAATATATTCATTATGTATGTTATACTGTATATTCATTGCTGTAGTCTAATGATAATTTAGTTATTATGTTAAACAAGGCCGGGTTCTGCATATAAATTATGGGGAATATAGTCTCACTGTCTCCAGATATACATCACGTCAAGTCGTCACCCACCGAAGTGGTTTGATGTCTTTCATACTATCTTTCCATCAGTCGCATCACTCTAATGTTGTATGCTTCTTTCTCTCCGTGTCTGCAGTCTCCACATGTATGACTTCCTGTAAGAAGGTGGCTCCGCCTCCTGTTCCCCCTCGCACCACCTCCAAACCCTTCATCTCCGTCACCGTGCAGAGCAGCACCGAGTCCGCGCAGGACTGCTACCCCGACCACCACGACCGCAAGAGTGAGGCCAACAGCCAATCAGGACGCAGCAACTCCTCCGACAGCCTCGACAGCCTGGCCAAAGGGTCACGACCCCAGCGTCCTGTCGCGCCGGCCCGTGAACCCCAGATCACGGCGGCCGTGGTCATCTCTCCCAACCCGCTCCGAGAGTCCCATCATGAGCAGGTGAAGGGGGAGGACAAACCCCCTGTAGACCCCGTCCCGAGACGGAAGCTCTCCTCCATCGGGATTCAAGTGAGTTTGTTGAGCTCAGGCGGTCACACACTTCAAAATGAGTTTATTTTAGTGTTGCACACCTTCTTTATTAAATGGGTCTTATGACTAGGGTTGGGTATCATTTGAATTTGAGCTATTCTGATTACCAAAAACATATTGTATTGGATTATACTGTTTTTAATGTAAATAGACAACGGTTTTATTCTCCAGAATGAATGTCCTCCGACAGAATGGACCCTGAGCAATGGACCCTGGTCTCCCAACCCGCTGAGTAGGTGAAGGGAGGATAAACCTCTCCTCCATGGGATTCAATGGAACTGTTGAGCTCAGGCGGACCCTGAGTTTATTTTCAATGGACACCTTCTTTATTAAATGGACCCTGTGTTGAGATCAATGGACCCTGTGAGCTATTCTGAATGGACCAAAAACATATTGTATTGGATTATACTGTTTTAATGTAAATGGACAACGGTTTTATTCAATGGTGTGGCCAGCGGTTCTCAATTCAGACCCCGACACTGTGTGGAGCAATGGACTCTTATCACTGGGAGCAATGGACCCTGTGTGAGGAGCAATGGACCCTGTGTGAGGAGCAATGGATATTCCTCCATGATTCCAGCAATGGACTGAACGTATATTCCATTCAATGGACACTGTGTGGGGCAATTTAAATTGTATATATTTACAGAGGTATGTGATGTCACAATGGACACTGTGCGTGAGCAATGGACCCTCCATGTGAGAGCAATGGAAACTGTGTGGGGGCAATGGACACTGTGTGGGAGCAATGGACACTGTGTGGGAGCAATGGACCCTGTGTGAGGGAGCAATGGACCCTGTGTGAGCAATGGACCCTGTGTGAGGGAGCAATGGACCCTGTGTGGAACAATGGACCCTGTGTAGGGAGCAATGGACCCTGTGTGAGGAGCAATGGACACTGTGTGGGTAGCAATGGACACTGTGTAGGGAGCAATGGACACTGTGTGGGAGCAATGGACACTGTGTAGGGAGCAATGGACACTGTGTAGGGAGCAATGGGAGCCACTGTGTAGGAGCAATGGACACTGTGGGGAGCAATGGACACTGTGTGGGGAGCAATGGACACTGTGTGGGGAGCAATGGACACTGTGTAGGGAGCAATGGACCCTGTGTGGGGAGCAATGGACACTGTGTAGGGAGCAATGGACACTGTGTAGAGCAATGGACACTGTGTAGGGAGCAATGGACACTGTGTGAGAGCAATGGACACTGTGTAGGGGAGCAATGGACCCAATGGACCCTGTGTAGAGAGCAATGGACCCTGTGTAGGGAGCAATGGACCCTGTGTAGAGAGCAATGGACCCTGTGTGAGGAGCAATGGACCCTGTGTGGGGGAGCAATGGACACTGTGTGAGGAGCAATGGACACTGTGTGGAGCAATGGACCCTGTGTAGGGAGCAATGGACACTGTGTGGGAGCAATGGACACTGTGTAGGGGAGCAATGGACCCTGTGTGGGGGAGCAATGGACACTGTGTAGGGAGCAATGGACCCTGTGTAGGGAGCAACTGTGTGAGAGCAATGGACCCTGTGTAGGGAGCAATGGACACTGTGTAGGGAGCAATGGACACTGCGTAGGGAGCAATGGACACTGTGTAGGGAGCAATGGACACTGTGTAGGGAGCAATGGACACTGTGTAGGGAGCAATGGACACTGTGTAGGGTGCATGTTAATCGGAACACAGTTCATGCATGGAGCGCACTTCTAACAAGCTGATTATCTGAATCAGGTGTGTTAACAAAGAGAGACATGCAAAATATGCAGAGCGGGGGGGCGTGAGGACTGGAATTGAGAACCGCTGGTCTAACTGATTTATTTAAATATGTATTTTACCAAAATGTATTTTAGAATTTTTGTAATTTATTCCGAGGACACAATGAAAATAGCCTTTATTCTTGCATGGCGTTAAAAAGGTGAAGAAATAACTAAATATTCCCAGTTTTGATTCCAATGTTATATACATTTATATATCAAACATATTTATTCTGTCTCATTTTGCTAAACATTTAATTGCTGCTGAATACCATGAAAATTAAAATCGTCCGTCTTCATAAAAACTGGGCTCGATTAAGAGCTGTTTGTGTGCAAAATAGAGCTCCATGATTCTGGAGAAATTGAGGTTATAGTTCTCTCACAATTCTGAAGAAAAAAATATAAGACAATTCAAAATCTCATGGAATTTATGAATGGAATGAGTCAATGACGTTTCATTACTGGATGAATCATTGGTTTTTAATAAATCTAGACAAAAAAGACAAAGACTTTTTAATAGCCCCTTTTCAGCAACCAAAAAAAAGTTGCATACACAGGAATTGATTTAAAATGTAAATTTTACAACAAGTATCTGATTCCTCACTTTAAGTATCTGATTCCTGATTTTAAGTATCTGATTCTGGAGTTGGAATTGGTTTTTGATTCCCTACCCTACATATGATGCTAAAAATAACATTATTTGGTGTAATGCGATGTGTTTACGCAGTCTAATGTTAAAAAAACACATTATTTTCCACATACTAAACATTTATTGTTGCTCCCCTCTGCCTCGCTTTTCTGAAACGCGATGATTTTTCTTATTTTACAAAGCTTATCGTTCTGAAAAGCATGGTGTGCTCTGATTGGCCAGCTTTCCAGTGCGTTGTGATTGGCCGAATACCTCAAGCCTGTGCCGGAAATGTAACGCCCCTTACCATATTTGGAAACACACAGCGTCTCCACGACAACAATACTACAACAAGAATAAAAGTTCCGCCTTCTCTCTTTGCGTAAACATTTGGGCGGTGTTATGCACATCATCCAGCACAGTGACGTGAGCGTGTGGGCGTGTTTAAATATTAATTTAATTTGAGTGCTGTTTGCAGGTCGACTGTATTCAGGAAATCCAGGCTAAAGTAGAGACGCCACCGCTGGCCAGATTCCAGTCGATCGGAGTTCAAGTGGAGGACGGCTGGACGTGAGTTTGTTTCACTTCCTGTTTCTTACTCGCTGTATAATAAACCTCGTCTCAGAAACAGACACTTCTTCATCAGCCTTGGTTTAGTTCTGGAAGTATTTCTCTTTCAGTTTTATTATATTATTTTTGGAAGGTTCATTAATAAAAGAGAGTCTTGAACCAAACCAACCAGCTCTGTTTTTGAAAATCACTATAGAGTTAGACTATAGGGAAATAAAGCAAATATTGAATAATATTATTGTAATACCAATGCGATTATTATATAGATATGTTCATATCAGTAAGATTGTTTTACAAGAAAATAATACTTTTATTCACCAAGGAAGCACCAAAATGACAGTAAAGACATTTACATTTAAATTATTGTACTTCAATCATAGTTTTCTATTTCTAATAAATGCTGTTCTTTTGAACTGGCTATTCATCAAAAAATCCTAAAAGAAATGTTTCCACAAAAATATTAAAGCAATGGTTTTCAACAGGCTTTGCCATCGCAGAAATAAATTATATATTCAAATAGAAAGAGTTATTTTAAATTGTAACAATATTTCACAATATTACTGATTTTACTGTATTTTTTAATCAGTATTTTCAATCAAATAAATGCTTTTTTTCTCAATTTCTTTTTTTTCAAATATGACTGACTCCAAACTTAATAATTAAATGATTTTGAACTTCATTTCAAGTGATTTTTTTATTGTTACATTTCATTAAATGATCAAAAACATTAATTAAATAATTTACAATATTTTTGTCAAGTTTTTATATTAATGAATGAATACATTTATTATAATTAGATTTTTAAGTGGCATTCTTATTGTAGTAGACTAAAAGAATTTGAGAATCAGCTCGACATCTTTTAAAGGAACACTTGATTAAACACTGTCTTGAATGTTGTCTCGTTGTATCTGCTGTCAAACACAGATCTGCACGCGGTTCATGCCAACATCACTCATGCCTGAATCCCGAGCCAAGCCGTACTCGTGTGATAGGGCAGATATTTGCATGCTCCGGCTCAAATATATGGCCTAGTTTCTGCTGTTTAGTGCAGCGTTAAACTGAATCTAATGGAAGACTGTGTGTAGGATAGAAAGTCTGGAGTTGGACACGTAATTGATATAAGTGGCCTAATTTGACTCATAAATGTGTGTGTCTGTGTGTGTGTGTGTCTGTGTGTGTGTGTGTGTGTGTGTGTGTGTGTGTGTGTGTGTGTCTGTCTCTGTGTGTGCATGTCTGTGTCTGTCTGTCTCTGTGTGTGTGTTGTGTGTGTCTGTGTGTCTGTGTGTGTGTGTGTGTGTGTCAGACGGACTCAGACACACAAGATCTCTCGCTCACGTCGCTGACGTTCCTGTCCAACTCCAAACACACCGAGAAGAAAGTCATGGTCAACAGCGCCAGCCAATCGGTGGACTCGCCTCCGCAGCTCTCCCTCGACAACGGTAACCATGACGTGGCGGTGACGACCAGCGGCCCCTCCCGACAGATCCTGACCAATCGCTCCACCACGCAGAGCAGCTCCTCGTCCTTCTCCGAGAGTCTGGATCCGGCCCTCGACCCGTCATCCCTCCCGCCGCCCGACCCCTGGCTGGAGAGCGGGAACGGGACGGGGAGCGGGGGCCCCGCCCAGCCACTGTCGGGGGCCACAGGAGCCACGGCGTGCCGGCGGGACGGTCACTGGTTCCTGAAGCTCCTGCAGGCCGAGACGGGCCGGATGGAGGGATGGTGCAGTCAGATGGAGAAAGAGACCAAAGAGCACCAGCTCTCAGAGGAGGGTAAGACCGAATATCTAGTCCTTGGTGTGTTAATTCATAATAATTCCTTACATTTATATAGCGCTTTTCTGGGTACTCAAAGCACTTTACATAGAAGGGGGGAATCTCCTCAACCACCACCAGTGTACAGCATCCACCTGATGATGCGACGGCAGCCATAGTGCACCAGAACACCCCCCACACACCAGCTACAGGTGGAGAGGAGACAGTGATGAAGTCAATCAGTGTATGGGGATGATTAGGAGGTCATGATGGTCAGAGGACAATGGGTGAATTTGTCCAGGACACCGGGGTTACACCTCTACTCTTTTTCGAAGGACATCCTGGGATTTTTAATGACCACAGAGAGTCAGGACCTCGGTTTAAGTCTCATCTGAAAGACGGTGCTCTGACAGTATAGTGTCCCCGTCTCTATACCGGGGTGTTAGGACCCACACAGACCACAGGGTGAGCACCCCCTGCTGGTCTCACTAACACCTCTTCCAGCAGAAACCTAGTTTTCACCGGAGTCTCCGTCCAGGTACTGACCAGCTCAACCCTGCTGAGCTTCAGTGGGAACCGGTCTTGGGCTGCAGGGTGATATGGCTGCTGATATAATGGTGTTCTGATGGACTAGAAATCGTAGGGTGGCCCTCCAAAATCTAAAAACCCTGAATGCTCTCACATTTGTGACCATGGACCTCAAAAGCAGTTGTAAGGGTCAAATGTTTTAAATTGAGATTTATCAATCATCTGAAAGCTGAATAAATAAGTTTTCCATTGATGTATGTTTATTATGATAGGACAATATTTGGCTGAGATACAACTATTTGAAAATCTGGAAACTGAGAGTTTAAAATAATCAGAATATTTTGGTAAAATCACCTTTAAAGTTGTCCAAAAGAGGTTCTTTGCAATGCACACAGGCTTTGATTTCTCTTAATGAATGAAACCAAGTGCCTCATTAATTAGGTTAATTACATGTGTTCTGAGCAGCTCTAGTGTTTCTACCATTCTTCACAGTCTCTGTTTGTCTGTTATAAACACCTGGTTCAGTTCTTTACTTTTGCTCAGCTCTTTCTGCCAAACACTTACAGATATATTCTCTCTCTCTCTCTCTCTCTCTCTCTCTCTCTCTCTCTCTCTCTCTCTCTCTCTCTCTCTCTCTCTGCCTCTCTCTCCTCTCTCTCTCTCTCTCTCTCTCACACTCTCTCTCTCTCTCTCTCTCTCCCTCTCTCTCTTCCCTCTCTCTCTCTCTCTCTCTCTCTCACACTCTCTCTCTCTCTCTCTCTCCCTCTCTCTCTCTCCCTCCCTCTCTCTCTCTCTCTCTCTCTCTCTCTCTCTCTCTCTCTCTCTCTCTCTCTCTCTCTCTCTCTCTCTCTGCTCTCTCTCCCTCTCTCTCTCTCTCTCTCTCTCTCTCTCTCCTCTCTCTCTCCCCCCTCTCTCCCTCTCTCTCTCTCTCCTCTCTCTCTCTCTCTCTCTCTCTCTCTCACTCTCTCCTCTCTCTCTCTCTCTCTCTCTCTCTCCTCTCCTCTCTCTCTCTCTCTCTCTCTCTCCTCTCCTCTCTCTCTCTCTCTCTCTCGCCTCCTCTCTCTCCCCCCCCTCTCTCTCTCTCTCTCTGTAGTTTTGGGGAAGGTGCGTAGCGCGGTGGGCTGTGCTCAGCTCCTCATATCTCAGAAGTTCCAGCAGTTCAGAGGCCTGTGTGAACAAAACCTGGTAGGTCACTCACAGCGGTTCAAGCTCAAAATGCTCCTGTGTAGTTTATTTAGTCAGTCTAATCACACGCTTACAGTGGACAAAATGATTTAGCTTCAGTGTTTTATTTGCTGAGACAGACGTACACGGCATACGGAGCAGAATAAATGTGTGTAATTATTTGCAAAACTGCTGTTATCTTCAATTTAGTGCAACAATTTATGTAAGAATGATTCTACACAGTATACACACATTAATTCTGCGTGTGTTCATTAAAGGGACAGTTCTCCCAAAAATGCAACTTCTGTCATCATTTACTGACCCTAGTTGTTCCAAACCTGTACGAGTTTCTTTCTTCTGTTGAGCATTAAAGACATTTGGAAGAATATTGATAACCAAACCATTGCTGTGTCCCATTGACTTGAAACTCAACAAGGACCATCAGCTGTTCGGTTGCACACATCCCTCAAAATATCTCTTTAAAAGTTCAGTATTTTGTACGTCAGCTCAAATACAGGATCTGTTCGGACTATAATTCTCCGAATCAGAAATACTTCTCTTGAGACGTGTCTCCCTCTTGTGGACGACTGGAGATGCTATTCCAGATTAAAGGAGTTTTTCCCTGTGTTCAGAATGTGAACGCAAACCCGAGACCCACGGCTCAAGATCTGGCTGGGTTTTGGGATCTTCTTCAGCTCTCAATAGAAGACATCAGCCTGAAGTTTGACGAGCTTTATCATCTCAAATCAAGCGACTGGAAGCTGCAAGGAGACTCGCCGGAGAAGCAGGTACAAACACATGCATGCAGACGATAGAGTCAGTATACATGACACTCAGAACAGAGTGCTGTGTTTATACTTTCAGTTTTATTCATTATGATTTAGACCTTTTTAATATTCCTATTTAGCTCGAATTTGTATTTTAGTAATTATAATGTCAACTAAATATGTTACTGAAATTAGTACCATTCCTGTTTTTATATATATATATATTTATTTCTGTTGAGCTTTAATTTACACTAACAGTCAAAAGTTTGAAATCATTAAGATAATATAATATTTTTGAAGGATGTCTCTTCACCAAGGCTGCATGTATTTGACTAAAAATGCAGCAGCAATAATTGAAGTATTATTCTATTAAATATTATTTCTATTAAAAGAATGTTTTTCTGCTGTAATGTCATTTATTTCTGTGATTAAAGCTGTATTTTCAGTGTAATTACTGCAGTCTTCAGTGTCACATGATCTTCAGAAATCATTATAATATGCTGATTTACTGTGTAATTAGTGTCAGTTATTAATGCTACTCAATTATTAATAATAGCTGTTTTTAATCAATGTTGAAAACCGTTTTTGCTGCTCGGAAACTGATGCGTTTCATTTTTCAGGATCCTTTGATGAATAGAAAGCTCGAAAGAACAGCATTTCTTTTAAATAGACATTTTTGTAGCATTATAAATGTTACAATCTTTTATACTTAAACTTGTTTTCAGTGAATTGTCAAGTTGAAGTTGAAGTTTTGCATCTAATGTTTCTATTTAAAGCTGGTTTATTGCATTATTCTGAGTATTTGTGGTTTTAGTAAACCGTTTTAACACAAACATGATGCTTCGGTTCAGCAGGAGGAAAAATACTAAACCTGTTTCAATTCAAACAATGTTTTACTGAACAAATTACATTAGAATTATCATTTATAATAATAATACAAATCTGCTGTAAACTATAGGAGCCTTTTACATTAGGCCTACTGTAAGCTTACAATTAACCAACAGAGGCCAAACTTCAAATTAATTACTATTTATTTTTAACTATAATTATAACTAAAAATTGTATGCAAACATGTAAATTGCTCTCATAACTAGTCTCATGAAAGATTTATTTAAATCTAACCTACATTCCCTGTCAGTGAAGTCTTAATTATTTAAAGTAATATGTATATAGTCTAATATTTGGTGAAATGCTCTTCTTTAGATTTCTCTAACGAGCTGTGGACACTGATGACTTCCCGAGGTAAATGAAACGCTACGAGACGCCGTTTAATCACATCTTTAACGAGGACGGGATGATCACTCACACCGAATACATATACCGTTACTACGGCTGTCAAAGAAATTGAATATTCGTCGAATTATTAAAATAAAATCACATTTGAATGCAAACACATTGTATTTGATTTTTAGGAGTGCGTCATGCGTTCTTATCAATGTGCTCGATGCGCCCTCTTGTGGCCTCAGGAGAGAAGCTGAAATATGCCTTTAAATTCTAATATAATTCTAATGTTGGTCATATTTAAGTATTGAGTTTTTCAGTCATTTTGGCAGCGCTCCAGAACATAAGTGCATTAAGAGCCAGTTTCTTATGGTTTGTGTCTCTCTCCGTTTCTGATCTTTCCGGTCGTGTGACGTTCAGGAGAACCAGAAACAGACTCCTCCGGTGCCCAAGAAGCCCGGGAAGAGTAAACCAGCCCTGGGCCGAGAGAAGAGCAACGACACGGTGGACAAACAGAGACAGGAGGCTCGCAAGCGGCTCATGGCGGCCAAGAGAGCTCAGTCCGTCAAGCAGAGCTCGGCCACGGAGAGCGCCGACAGCATCGAGATCTACGTCCCCGAGGCACAGACGCGGCTCTGAGGAGACGAGGACCAGCTCAAGGGCTCCGGCGTCACCGGAAGCTGCTTTAGTCCTGGTGACGTTTAATAAACAACCTCACAGCCAATCTTATTAGTTCAATGAGTAATCTTACTATTATATGATTGATTTGATTGTTTTAAATGCTCTAGTATGTTGGATAAGAACTCTGTCTGGTGGAATCCACGTCTTCCTCTCACACGCTTGTTTCCGGTCTTCTCCTCATGTTTTGTTGAGAGTCCGGATCGATGGAAGCGATGGTGTTTCCGGTCCATGTGTTGATGTTTATATCAGATGAAGACTGTCTCCATCTCAGGTCCTGACGTCTCACGGTTGTCCAGTTTTCAATCCGAATAGTTCTTGTTATTTCTGCTCTGCTTTAACCTGATGTTTTATTGAATGAAGTGCCTGTGGATCATTATTGTGGGTAACTTTACGACCCTTGTAGCAATATCACGATGTAATCAGCACTCCCTGAAACACGTAGTGTAGACGCTTTAACGGTGTGATAACACTTAAGAGCTGAATCCCATTCGTTCCTCGTCATTTCTCTGTGTTTGTCCTCCGTTTAATTATCATCTGACTGGAGCTGTTGTTCAGGGATGTTATTGAGAAAGAATTACAAACACGTTTATGTTGGTCAATTTGGACATCTTTATGAAATGTTTAGTTTTTTTTATCAAAGAAGGTGGTTAGGTTTGTTTAAAAACATATTTGATAAAACTGCAAATGAAGAAATCTTACTCTAATATTCTAATATTACTGCAGTGTTCATCCTTTATATATTTACCGTGTCTTGATCTGATTTGTGCGATCCAAACGCACTGCTCTTTCATGCACTACATTAACACGTTTGGGGAAGAGTCCATCACCAAGGCTGCATTTATTTGATTAAATATTATTACAATTTAAAATAGCTGTTTTTGTGTGCTCAAAGCTGTATTTCCAGCATCATTACTGCAGTCTTCAGTGTCACATGATCTTCAGAAATCATTATAATATACTGAAGAAACATTTCTGATTATTATCAATGTTGAAAACATATGACACGTTGTATTTTTCAGGATTGTTGGACACAAAGTTCAACAGAACAGCGTTGAATTCTTTTGTAACGGTCTCTTCTGATCACTTGAATGCATCCTTGATGAATAGAATCGTTAATTAGTGAAATCTAAACGACCCCAGACGTTGATGGTCATGACACATGTCCCTGAACGTCCGCTGAGTGGCCTGTATTGTGTGTCATTGGGCCGCTCCCGGTCGTTCCCTCCGAGTCGTTAACGCCTGCTGCATGTTCATCCACAGATGACCTGAATAATGAACGCCAGGCTCGTCAGAAGAACCACCTGCAGATTTACAAATCAACCATCATCTATTAATAGCATTTCAATAAAATCATGTGTATGTATTCTATATTCCATGGTGTTTATACATCATGATAGTTGATAGTTTCATTTATTTTAAAATCAATTTATTGATACGTATTTTTAACGAATTACAGTAATTTTGTAGGAAGAAAAATGCTAAACTGCTTTAGAGTAATGAATAAATATGAAAAGAGTGGGACTAAAGTAATCCTCCAGGTTTATTTCAGTTAGTCTGACTGTTCAAAATAAGTCAGACTAACTGAAATAAGCCTGGCTTATTTGGTAAACTTGTTTTATGGAACAGCCCCCAGATGCATTAAAGTGAAAAACAGTACCCTTTACATCCACTACTATATTTATTTATGTATTTATTGTCAGCAAATGCATCCTGAATCATCACATCAGTGTATTTTCATCAGGTCTGAGGTCTTTTCATCAGAGTATAGTTTGTCAACCAACACCTATCTGTGCAAACATACATGTATTGTTTTGACTTCACTCTACAGATGCCGTGTTCTGATCTTACTTTGTTTTGATGAAAACATCATTGCATCAGTTGAATGTCTTTAAAGTGTCTGGCATCGAACTGGTTCACATGTGATGTGGATGGTGTTTGTGGGCTTCCCTGAGGACATGTGTTCACCTGGATCCGACACCGGGACTTGTGTTCTGAACTCTTTTCTACACCTGTCGAGCACCGCACCACGGACCAAACTCAGACGTGTTTTACAGCACACAACAAATCATGTACATGCAAGAGTTTGTAGCAGCAACAATTAAGAGTATTATTATAAAGATTGATTATCAATATTTTATGAAACAAGCACATATTTTACTGACTAGGATTTGTTCAATATGCTATATGAGGTTTAGGCTGTGTATGTCAGGGTCTTTTGTTTAGTAAGAAATACAGTAAAGTTAAGTTCAAATGTGTTTGGGACTTCTTTGTGAGTAATGTGTGAAGCCCTGTAAGGCACACTTGAGGTCCGAATGTGACTCTCTCGGAGGTTAGGACCGTTGAGAAAGTACATCACACATCTGATCCGCATGCACACAAACACTGCACTAATGTAACGGGTCTTCATGTTCAGACAAAGCATGGCAAAGACATATAACGGGGCATGTCCTGGTCCATGTATGATATGAATATAGATGAACTGTTAGGTTCAACAGGTGTGAGATATATATATATATATATACAGGTACACAAACACAGAAATGCATCGATATGAACGTTTGTCCTCGTCAGCAGGGTGCACAACTTATTGATGTTGGATAGAAAGATTATTATAATAGTTTAACAAAATAAAAAGTGCTAAATTAATTACTGTTACATTTTCTCTTAAATCTAACATAAATACGAACCAAAAATGGGTGGAAGATAAATCAAAATAAGAATCATTTAAAAATAAAAATTATTTAAAAAATTAAAATTCACTGAAAAAAAAGTATAGACAAACAGTCTAAATTAATATTTTATTATATTATAAAGTAATTGAAAACTATTTAAATTACATTATCAATTTAGATTGTAAATACATATTTAATTAAAATATATAGTGATAGTTATTTTTATATGTTATAAATATAGTATAGTTATATAGCTAAAGTTTTTTAATGCATCTAAAGTCAGAAAATACTTATTTTATTTATAAAAAAAATATATGACAAATATAATAATTATTATGAAACACATTCTATTTGCAAAAATGAAATCAATTAATATAATAAATATGTGTATAAAAAGTGTCTGATATTTATAAATATTGTGGTTAAAAGATAATCAAATGCAAAATGTGTTTTTAAAAGAAAGAGGCTTCTAAAATATGTATTAGAGTAGCACATTATTGAAGGAGAAATTCATATATATATATATATCATTGAATTCAAAGGAAAGTTTAATGTGATTCGTCACTCTAGTGCTGTAGAAAGTTATATTACTCATTTAAAAGTCTGGAAGATTGAAAGGAGTTTCCAAACATGAGAAATATTAAAATATATATATTTTTTTTTTTTTTATTATTATTATTTTTTTTTAGATTTTTTTTTTTTTTATTGCAAAAATTGTAGAAATATACAAACACAGGGAACAAGACATGAATATATTCCTACAAAGAACAATCATAAAAATAAAGAGAAAAACACATTCTGGGTTTGCGTGCATCGAATTATGGAATTATCTGTACAGAGAAGTGCAAAAATAAAATTACATAGATTTAGAAAAGCTGTCATAGTGCATCAAAAATGTGGCCACTCTTTTTGTTTTTTGTAAGTCTTATAGAGTTGAGACAAGAGTCAAATTCAGAAAGAAAAAGTGGAAAAACAAAGGAGATTATTTAATGTTTAATATAAGAAAATGAACGACATATTCAACAGATAGTAGCTTTGGATTTTCATAATAAATACCATCTTTGAGGACGAAGGTATGGGACACAGGGTTAGAAACATAGGTGCTTAAGTCAACCCATAATTAGTTGGTAACACCAGAATCAAAAAACTAATGGAAAGACGTTTCCTGAACAAAACCACAACACGAGCAAGACTCATCAACATCACAATATTATAGACACATTTGATGAAGGATTGTATAATGCGTCTCTTTAACTTTGTTAGATATACAAAATGTATCTTAAAATAAACTGTGACTGTTTGAATGAAAGAGTGCTGACACACAGATGCGGGGCCCGCATTGGCCCCTGGAGTGTGGAGGAGGGGCCTGGGGCCTGTCATTGAGGGACGGAGGGAGATAAAGACGGAGAGAGTTCGCTGGAGAACCAGAGCTGCAGGTAAACATTCCCCTCGAGAAGCACTGATGAGCAGATTCTCGGATTACTGGAGCTGTGTGTGTGTGTGTGAGGAACACACTCTCCGTCTGACGAGGACGCGCGTCTGCACACCAACTACTTCCAGCATTCAGAGTCTTCTCCAGCATCCAGGATGAAGCCCAACAAAAGAGGTGAGACTCGCTGAGAGATGCGTGTGTACGGTGTTTAGTTTAGCGTCGGATCGCACGCTGTCCGTCTGTGAGCGAGCGTGGCGTGATTTTCAGTCTGAACGCGTGAAACACAGATGTGCTTCTGGTTCTGGCCTGATCCGTGCTTTTTACTCGTTTGTGGAGGGACTCATTCGGCGCCAGAAGCGAGTCTTCGCTGCTTTATTGACTTCCACGCGCTTCTTACATTGTATCGCTGTGGTCTGATGACGTCAGCGCGCGTTTGTTTGCTCGGGGAATGGGTTTTCGCGCGTCTGCGGTCCGGTTTGTTTATTCGCGTCTGCTAACAGACTTTTGATTGTGTTTAGTTTGAATTGAACGCGTTTTCTAATAGTCAGCGTTGCGGTAAATGACGCTGAAGATGTGGCGGTTTCTCAATCATTTGTTTGCACTGGCCCTCGTGTTTGTTTGGAACTACAAATACACCTTTTATGCGTTTCCATTAAGACAGGGGGAAGTGACGTCGTGAGTGTGGAGTTCATTCGAACTTTGTTGCACTGATTTCATATAATCAACAGTATGCATACTATCTACATCTTTCTGGATGTGTAGATAATATGCATACTGTTTCACATACTATTTTATTGAAAACCGTATGCATTTATATAATCATATGTGCTTGGCTGATCGAGAAACAAAACAATCACATGGAAGTTTTATGTAATCTGTAACACAGTTCTGTGTTTGGATCATTCATAACTACCTCAAGAAACACAATATTTAATTTGTCACATACATTGAAGAAAACTGCTATAAATGACACGTGAAGCAGGGATACAGTTGCAGACTGAAGCATGGATGTCCTGAGGACTCTCTCTCTCACACACACACTCTCTCTCTCACACACACACACACACACACACACACACTCTCTCTCTCTCACACACACACTCTCTCTCACTCTACACACACACACACACACACTCTCTTCTCTCTCTCTCACTCACTCTCACACACACACACTCTCTCTCTCTCACACACACACACACACACTCTCTCTCTCTCTCTCTCTCTCACACACACACTCACTCTCTCTCTCTCTCTCTCTCTCTCTCTCTCTCTCTCTCTCTCACTCACTCACTCCTCTCTCTCTCTCTCTCTCTCTCTCTCTCTCTCACACACTCCTCTCTCTCTCTCTCTCACACTCTTCACTCACACACTCTCACTCTCTCTCTCACTCACTCACTCCTCACACTCTCTCTCTCACACTCTCTCATTCACTCTCTCTCTCTCTCTCACTCACTCACTCACTCACTCACTCACTCTCTCACACACACACACACGGCTTTGTTAAAGTAGGTCTCAGGAACTCCCACATTTTTAGCTGCTCTTAAGGCTTCAGGTTTCAGCAGGAGAAAGAAACTCTGATCTGCTGAAGTGTCTGATTCTCTCTGAGTTCATCTATCACACACACAAATGAACGCATGCTTTTCCCAGAAACACTCCGACTGCCGTATCTGTCAGAATGCAGCATTTAGGTCAATACTGGGATTGTTGCTTTAATAAAAAGATGGAAACTTGGTATTATCACTGTCGAAAATGCATAGTTTGGAGGAGATCATGTAATGATGTTAAAACAATTGACGGTTATATTGAGTGTTTTTGAGAATTTAATTTAACATTAAACTAATTTAGTCGTCAAGATGCTTGTCCAGAGTTTATTGGCTTTGTCTAAACAGGCCTAGACTTTAGTTTTGGGTTTAAAGGCCTTGAAATTATGCACTTCTCAAAAAAAAAAAGTTATGCAATCTTTCAAATTGGTGGTAATAAATATGATTCGAGGTATGTGATCAAATCCTCAAAGTAGAATTGGCTGTTGAAAAAGCATCTGCCCCTCAGCGACTGTTACGTTATTAATGGGCGTTTTGAGAATACATTGTCCTGTCTGCTTTATCTGGTGATCATGATTATGTTAATGCCTTGGTGATAATGTTCATTGGTGATTGGACCAGCTCAATAGCACCAGATAAGCTTGATTTCCCTCTGGTTTGAGCGTCAGGACGGGGGTGAGGAGACACTGTGATGCTGAAGGTGTGAATGGAGGAGCAGTTGAGACTCAATAGTGTTTTGATGTGTAAATGAAGTGCAGTCAAGCGGAGTTAACTGTGGGACACTTTTAAATGGCAGACCGAGACTATTCTGTTGTAAGATGAAACCGAAGCATTGCATTGGGATACGGTGTTGCATGCGGTGTGCTCTCTTGTTATCTCTTGCATGTTTTTTATGCATTGCATGGTATACACATTTGTGGCATTTTAACCTTTTTGTGCCCTAGCCCTAAATCACTTGCATTCCTCTGTCATGCTGTTTTGTGACCAATACTTCTTCTGTTGTCCTCTTCATCTCAGTTCTCGAGGAGGACCAGAGCGGAGACACTGAGTTTTCTGCCATGTCGGACAGCGACCCTTGTGAAGAGGACGGTTACTCTCTCGGCCTGTCCAGCAGAAGCAGCGGGTCTGCCTCCAAACGCCGCCGCCGGGGAAACCTCCCCAAAGAGTCCGTTCAGGTTCTGAGAGACTGGCTGTACGAGCATCGCTTCAACGCTTACCCGTCAGAGCAGGAGAAACTGAGCCTGTCTGGACAGACGCGTCTCTCGGTGTCACAGGTGAGGCATTAACACATTGTCCTTTACTTGCCTTCATGTTTCAAAGCAGTGTGATATTCTCCATGCAATATCAAAAGACAAAATTACCATTGAAGCATCAAATTTAATCTTATTTGGATTTAAATTTGAGTCCTGTACTCGCCTCCATGTTGTTTCAAACACATATGACCCATTTCCCATGCCATTACAATAAAGGTAAAACTTTGCCGTTTGGATACAAAAGTATCAAAGTCAGACCTTACACCTAAACAAAAGTGTTATTTACTTGCCTTCAAGTTTCAAACATGCAATATTTTCCATGCAATTACAATAAAGGTAAAACTTTGAAGTCTGGATACAAAAGTATCAAAGTTAAACTTTAGTCCTAGATAAAAAAAACTTTTTTACTTGCCTACAAGTTTCAAACATGCAATATTTTCCCTGAAATCACAATGAAACTTTTAGTTTTTAAGCTCTAAATGCAAAAGTATCATACATTTTAATCTTATTTTGTCTTAAATTTAAAAATGTTTCTTCACTCGCCTCAATCTATATCACAGTTTTCCACACAATCTCAATTTAAAGGTGTCAAAATGACCACAAGTTTTCTAAATTTAGACTTCAATTTTATTTGTCCTTGATTCAAATTGCAATATTATCCATGCAAATACAGTGAAACTGAAGCTTTCAAGCTCAAAAGGATGAAAGGTTGCCTTAAACGTATCATGCATGTAAACCTGGTCTTGAATTTTGGTCTGTTCCTCGACGCGTTTGTACGGTTTCAGAATATAGTACATAGGCCTGTTAATCTGGTTCTGAATGTCAGCTGTTTTTAGTATCTAAGTGAGCATGTTTTTTCCAGATTAAGCTACTACTAAGTAGACACGAGTCGACAGTCTTGTTGATCATCTAATTCAGTTTGAGCAGTGTTATTGTTGTTGGGCTGTAAGTCTGAGTTTCCCACACAGTCTGCGCGGCGTTTGTCCTTGAGCGAGAGCTGCAGTGCTGTCAGAGCGCAGGAATGCAGGCGGTGAGCGAGGCCTGTGCTGCAGATTTCCTCCGGTCTCCTCTCCATTAGAGCCAGACACAGCCTGCAGATCCCTGCTGCACCTACAGGGGGCGCTACTTTAGGATTCAGACAATGCGTGTTCTTTTGTTCCTGTGAAAGGAATGCAAGGGCATGGTCTCCAATGCAATACCTCCTTTACATTGCACATTTCTTTTGATGTTAAATTAACGGCGCTAAACATGTCTACAAGTAATTTTGTTTTAACTATAAAACAGTCCGTGATTTAAGATGTGAAGCATTTGATTATGCTTTTTCTCTAACAATCCTGGGACATTTCAAGTGGGTTTCCATCCCTGGAAAAATCTGCTATATTAACTAGAAACAGACTATAAATATATTTTAGTTCTGGTGTAATTTTTTGGCTAGAAATGAAATCCGTGCTTTAAAAAAAAAAATTAATCCCTTAACAAGTAACATAAATGACTAGGAAATTCATTAGTCAGAAAATGTGGAAACTCAAGGTTAAATACTAACTAAACTTAAGCATTTAGTCAAATTTATTTGCATAGTGCTTTACATCAATACACATTGTTTTGCAGCGCAACAGAAAATCATGCTAATGTTTGTAATATCATTCAGCAGATTAGCGCTGGGCCTTAATATAGTTTACATTTTGCATTGACACTAGCAGTTTTACTATTTGCTTTATTACATATAATTTAGTATGCATCACCGTATGAGTATACTCTATACATGTTGGACATACTTCTATATAAAGAGCTGTGTGACAATACAAGCAGTTGATTTGCTCTAGTATACTGTATGTATGTGGGTAAGCTTTAAATAATGTGATCAGCCCCATGGCATTTACCATTTCTGAAACTAAAGTCTTTAATCTTGTTTGTAGATCTGTAACTGGTTCATAAACGCCCGCCGGAGGCTGCTGCCGGACCTGCTCAGGAAAGACGGCAAAGACCCCACTCAGTTTACAATGTCACGGCGCACTGGCAAACCAGACAGATCCGCCTCCCCGGAGAGCCCCGCCCCCTCGACACGCCCCTCTGTCATCTGCCCCGCCCCCACATTGGACTTGAGGCTGTTGGGTAACACTGCGACAGCAATTTTGGCCGAAGCCGGTTGCTTGGCATCATCAGGAAACCAAGACGGCATTCAAGCTTTGATGCAGCTGGACACGCGCGGTCTGCTGAGATGGGAAGGTGTAACCGGAGACCAGCACCTGACGACCATCCCGCTTGCTTCTACCTCTGTCCCAACCCTGGGAGCGGTGAGCCCGACTGGGGTCCTGTTCAACACCCCTCCACCTACCCCACCGGAGCTTTGCCCTCAAGACTTCAGCGATCTGAAGCTTCTGGTGGACGCAGCCTTGCAGAGAGCGGCCGAGCAAGAAATCCTCCAGCAGAAAGAACGAACGACGCAACCAAGCGAAAGCTCAAGAGCGCTCGTCCAGAGTGGGCCTTCGAGGGTCGAATCCGATGCTGCACCGAGCTTGATGGAGAACGCAGTATTACCAGTGTCGGTTCCCGTCATGAGCCACGCTTTTCCGGGCCTTCCCTCGGCCGGTGTCTCCGATGCAGGATCTGGAAGCTTTGCGTCTTCTGGGATGTGGAGCGTCCGACAACCCGGTCCACCTGCGAATGTGGTGTTGCACGCATGGGTTTCACCGTACACGCATAATACGGTCACGGAGGCGGTTAACTAAATGACCAACTCTCTTTAGACTCCTTTTGTTTGCTGGGAAACTGAGCAGATGTAAACCCGCCATCCCAAATCGTTGTCATGGATGTCACTTCTCTGCACCGCAATGTATTTTTAAGACATTTTAAAAACGTTTTGAACCAAAAACCTTTTTTTAACTACATGAAGTTTATGGGCATGCATAAAATAATCCAGCATTTCAGACTCTGGGATCTTCGAGACCATGTGGAGGTCCTTTCACATGGCCGTGCAATATTACCATGTGTGAACACCAGCAAACTCCAAGCCTGTGCGACTCAGGTTTACAGCCAAGAGATGTGCATTTAAACGTTTGTAATTGAAGTGGCCTTGCCTTGTTTTCACTCTTGCCTGTTTGCATTAGTATATCCACTAGGGTTCGACGTAAATGTGTCATATAGCATGCTTTGCTTATTAGAGATCTGTGAATGTTACGAACAGCATGCATTGTTTAAATATCAGAGATTAGTTGCCAAAAATGCTCAAATACTTTGCTCTGAATTTGCCTGAAAGACACTGCTGACGAAGCCTCTACAATCTCAGCTCTGAAAGTCTTTCCCAGTAGTGTTTAATTGGTCATATTTCCTGCACTTTATAGTCTATATTTCGCCTCCTCGTGGTTATGTCTGTGCTCTAGGGTCCGAGTGCTCTCTCGTCTGTCAGGAATTGATCCTCCCGCACGTCTCGTGTCTGTCTGAGATGCGGGAGCGAGGTCGTCTCAAAGACATTGATCTTCATCACTTCTCATGTAACGTGATCGTAGTGCTGTAGCTTTATTTTTGCTGAAATGATTATTGTTCTGAGTCTGACTAGGGCTGGGCGATATGGCCTAAGACAAAAATCCCAGGTTTTTCACAAAAAAAATCAGATTTACGATTTAAATATTTTTTTTCCTACTTAAAATCAATCTGCAGATGACAAAGTCTTTATTTTGATTAGATTTTCCCTTCTGGGATTTGATCTGGATTTCTCCCTTGGGATTAATTAGAAACAAGATGCCAAAAAGACAAGATGGCAGGCCCTGCTATTGTAAACAGTGAAGATGTAACATGACACAAAATGATGTGACGCTTTTTGATAAGCTCTTTTAACAAAAGTGTAACATCTTGCTATTCAGTAGATTGGAGGTAGTTCTGATAAAGTTTAAACAAAGCATTAAATATCAGTGACTAGGTTATTTGTTGGCGGGACGATGACGGATGATTTGCAGATCTTGAGCACCACTGACAAACATCTAATCTTGTAAAGTGTGTGGGAAGTACTGCCGCTCCATAGTTTTAAAGGTGCAATGTACGTTTTCGCCACTAGGGTCGCATTTTCAAAACCTTAAAGGCGAAGCTAGATGACGTTATGAAGGATGTTGTTCACAGATGAGGTAATGGATTAATTGTTGTTTTATCTGTACCTTCCAGTTATTTTTAAATGATGAATGTGAGCAAAACTAGTGTCAAAGAACATTACGACCGGCTGAAGTCTAGCGAGAGTTTAAGCACTCTCAAAACATGTCAATTTCTTTCCGAACGTGGTCTTGGGATGCGGGGGGGATGAACACAATGTGTATCAGCCTTCGATGTCACACGGTGTTCATTCTGTGCAGCGCCGGTTTAAGTCAAACACGTCTATCGGCCCAATCCTACATGACTGAGTCCATTCAGATCTACAGGAGCCCAGAGGAAAGATGTTAAAGAGAAAACGATTGTCATTCAAACAAGTCGACGTAAACTACACATTTACTCGATTTATCGCCCGGCCCTAGTTCTGACAGTATTGTTAGGTGATGTAGATCGGCATTAATACTTGTGTTTTACATATCTCAATGTAGAGGAAGACCTCATATGGATGTTATGTGCAAATGTATTGTAAAGACTGAAAGTGTTTTTGACGCTAAAAGAGTTTCGTGCATTCCCAAGATGAGTTTAAAGTCTGTTCGTACTTCTCTGAGGTGAACTGAAGTGCTTCTTTCTCTTTTATAATCTGTGAATGTATGTTACGTAACTAATATTATTTAGAAACAGGATAATTTCATGAGCTATTCCCTCAGTCTCTCTCTCTTTTTGGACACTAGAGATTCTAGATGCATTATGCTTGTTTCCATGAAACTGAGAACATGTACAGATTTCTCTTTATACTTTAGTATTTTTATGAAGCTTTTTTTTCTCACAAACATGCCATTAGGTAAGTTCTCATTGAGGTCACTTCTGTAGTACTGTACATGTTGTTTTTCAGTACATCTCAGGTTTGTTTATCGTGGGTTTGAGTCATTTTAATTTCCTCCTCTGACATCACAAAGGGAGTTTTTAATTCATTTCTATAAGGTGCATGTTTTGTTTTTTTAAAGCCATGTTTAAGCTGTCATATTGTAGCATCACAAACTGTATTACAGATCCAACACTTCAAAACCACTGTGATCGTTCGGTTAGTTACTGTAACAGTGATGGGTTCTGGAAGTAACTGTCCAAATAATATACTCTATTTTTCATATCTTCAGAAAGAACTGTATTATTGATATTCTTACTGCAAAAGATGACAATGTGAAACATGTAAATATCATTAGTCTTTTAATGCTTTCTCTTCTGTACGAGCAAATCCATGGATTGTGTTTAATGATAGTGTGTGTGTGTATAACTGAGGACAGTAAAACTGGCATTTGTGCCTTACCTGCTTCCTTAGAAAACCTTTGGACTAGTCTGTGCAATATCTGCCTTAAGATTTCATTTGATGTCCTTTTGTATGCATTACAGAGAAATAAAGCCTGGTTTTTCATAGATGTGTAGTACTTGGAAATTGCAGAAATGAGTACTGTTGATTTATGCATGCACAGAAATGATTATGAATTCACTCGTTTGAGACCATCTTTATTTATGCGTCATGTTCATATCATGTCTGAGAGCTGCCTCATGTAAATACACATTTTATACGCCATATATTCACAGGGTTTGATGGGAAAATACACGTAGCAGTGCTACCAAAACACATGTATCCCAAAGTCTGCAGTTTGGAGATGACCTTAAGGAATCTGTCATTCTGTACTTACATTAAATGTCTTCTATAATGACTTCAAAATACCCATAGTGTTTTTTATATCTGATAATATTGCTCAGTGAGTGGGAGAGCCGTTTAAATACACACGTTTTCTACATGTTTATGGTATCTTCTTCAATGTAATGGTTTCATCCATTACTTTAACCTACTCAAACATATACTGTAGCCCCGTAAAAACTCACAATACACACAGATTATTAGCAATGCAATCCGGTTGTATTGAATGCATTTGGAGAAAAAAAGACTTATTTTGTTGATGCTGATGTGTCTAATGTGCTGTGCAGCTGCGGCTGATGCTCTCTGGTCGTCTACATGTCGTCTTTTTCTTTGGCCCCGTGTTTGAGAATCCGGGTGAATTCGCCGTAGTTAAAGTTGCCCTTTTTGTCAATGGGAGCCTCTCTGTAGAGCTCGTCCACCTCTTCATCTGTGAAACGATCTCCCATGGTGGTCAGCAGCTCGCGCAGCTGGTCTTCGTGAATGAATCCTGTGCAGACGAGAAGATCGTGTGTTTGATATGAAGATCAAGCAGGAATGAGATGTGCACTGCCTCTGAATATCGGAGTAACATCACTGCATTTGGAGAGAATCATTTCCATATCTTGTATTTGCTGAATAAACTTCTGTGACTCTGGAGCACACAACCACTGTTTTAAGTCGCTGGGGTAGCCTATATTTGTAGCAATAGCCAAAAATACATTGTATGGGTAGGATATTAAGTAAAGATCATGTTCCATGAAGATATTTTCTAAATTTACTACCATAAATATATCAAAACTGAATTTTTGATTAGTGATATGCATTGCTAAGAATTCATTCGGACAACTTTAAAGATGATTTTCTCAATGTTTTGATTTTTTTGCACCCTCAGATTAGTTGTATTTCGACCAAATATTGTCATATCTTAACAAACAATACATCAATGGAAATATCATTGATTCAGCTTTCAGGTTATGTCTCGTTCGAAAAATTGACCCTTATGACTGGTTTTGTGGTCCAGGGTCACATATTGTACTGATGTAGCCTAAAGGGATAGTTCACCTTCAGCTGAAGAACCAAAACTGGTTCTTCTATGTTATTGCATCACTGTGAAGACCCGCTTTGGGGCCTTTATATGAAGAGTGTATCGTAGTTCACCTTCAGGTGCTGTCCCATTGACTTCCATAGTATGGGAAATGTGTGATGCCATAGCACAGAAGAACCAGTTTTGGTTCCCCAAAGAACCTTTCAGTGAACGGTTCTTAAAAGAACCATTTTCTCTTAGTCTGAAGAACATTTTAATAATCTGAAGAACATTTTTCCACCGTAAAGACCCTTTTGTGGAACCATTGATGCCAATAAAGAACCTTTATCTTTAATAGTTATAAGCATCCATGTAATTAAAGGGTTTTATTTCTTATTAGTCATGAATTTATATCTGTATTACCTTTTAATGTTATTATTTTTATTGTAACTTATGTGTTATTTTGATATTTATTTATTTCCATGTGTGTATTTCTATATTTATTTATCAAACTAAATGTTCCTATAAATAATCACACCATGGAGGCCCAAAACAGCAGAAATTAAAAATAAATTCAGGTATTAATAAATATGGAAATAAATACTTATGAAAATAATAAAACACCAATAAATATGAAAAATAAAGTAAAAATTAAATACAGAAAATAAAAATGTAATGCAAAAATAAATGAAAACAATACATAGATATTATTTGTTTTATAAAGTCATAAATTATTTGTCTATTATCCCATGTATTATTTTTAGTTTTGCCGGTTTGGGCCTTTCTGCTACTTTCTGTGATGGTCAAGCCAGTTTTGGTTTACCGGATCCTTCCTCGTCGAAGCAGGCGAAGGCGTTCCTGATGACATCCTCGGGGTCGGTTCCGTTGAGCCGCTCTCCAAACATGGTGAGGAACATGGTGAAGTTGATGGGCCCTGGAGCTTCACTCATCATGGCCTCCAGGTAATCATCAGACGGGTTCTTCCCTGAGCACAGGGCACACCGAGGCAAAGGTCAGTGTTTGATACAGAAGACTGTAATAATGCCGGTTCCTCTCCGTCACTCACCCAAAGAGGCCAGCATGTCATGGAGATCCTCTTTATCGATGAATCCGTCTCGGTTCTGGTCGATCATGTTAAAGGCCTCCTTGAACTCCTGGATCTGTGACTGGTCAAACATGGCAAACACGTTTGAAGTGGCTCTCTGTGGCCTCTTCTTAGTGGTCTTTCCCTTTGCTCGCTTGCTGGACATGATGGCGGTGTTTGAGGTCTGGAAAGAACAGATGTTCATTAATGCTTCTGCAATTACAGGGTGCACAGTAGATGTGTTTGGTCAAGAAAACCAGGATTAAGATTAGGCCAAAACCTTGAAAGGAGTTCATATTTTTGCCATGAAAAAGTTTGTGTTTAACACAAGCTCAAAATATGTTCAAGTTCTAAAATCCATCAGTTACCACACCTTGCAAAAATATTCACACCCCTTCATTTTTTTCACATTTTGTTATTTTAAACTGCTTTAAAGGACTTTTTCCCCACATTAATCTACACTCCATACACCAAAAGCAAAGAACAGGTTTTTAACATCTTGCCAAATGTATTATAAATAAAAAACTGTTGTAAAGTCACTCTGAATTGTCAATTGTTGTAATGACCTGTAGAGGGCAGGTTAATGCTGTGGGCATTTGCTTCAAAAGTAGCAGAGAAGAACTTGGTGTGTGTGCAAATTGACTCCACCTGTGATGGGACTAAGTGTACTGCTTGTTGATGCATTCCGCTGAGTAAAGGCAATCTTGAACTGATCTCATGCCTCCTCAAGTTATTACATTTTGGCGACGAGGATAAGCAAGACGGAATACTTTGAGGACGGAAGGAGTTTTTTTTGGAAGTGAGAACCTGGATCTCTATGAGTTGGAGCTTTGGAAAGGAAGATGGCCAGTCTGGTAGGAACAGTCACACCATTTGATAGTCAGTCCCAGTCTTGGGAAGAATATTGTGAAATATTGCAACATTTCTTCGAGGCAAATGAGATTACAGAAGCAACTAAGCAGAAAGCTATATTGTTGAGCTCTGTGGGAAGTCAAACATACAGTCTACTGAGAAATTTATTAAGCCCAGTTAAGCCAGGCTCAAAGACGGTGGATGAATTAATGGACTTACTTAAACAGCATTTCAATCCAAAACCCAGTGAAATTGTACAACGATTTAAATTTAATTCAAGATAAAGAGAGAGGAAACTGTGCTTGATTATGTGGCAGTATTGAGGAAATGGGCTCATGATTGTAATTATGGAGAAAAACTGACAGAAATGCTTCGGGATAGACTGGTATGTGGCATAAATGATGACCGTATTCAACGTAGACTATTGGCAGAGACGGATTTAACATTTGAGAAGGCATTGAAAATAGCCCAAGCAATGGAAACAGCCAATAAAGATGTGAGAGATTTGCATGCTCAACGCCCAGAAACATCCATTTCAGGGAGAGTGTATAAAACGTCAGTAAAGCAAGATGATGGTCAAAGTAGAGCATGTTACAGATGTGGAAGTTTGCAACATTTGGCTAACGAATGTAGATTTGCTTCTGAGAAATGTCATAACTGTGGAAAACAAGGACACATTATGAAAGTATGTAGATCAAAAACTTCCTTTGGGGAATTCAACTTCCAAGGGGGAGGAAGACGTAAGAGAGAGGGACAAAGAATGCATTTTGTGAGCAGAGATGAAAAAAGTGCATCTGAGGAAGAAGGATTTTTTACAGTGTACAGTTTGCAAGAACCAGAAATTCTGAAAGTAGCTCCACTGACCATCACATTGGCTGTTAATGAGTCAGATGCACAGTTTGAAGTGGATACAGGATGTGGTGTGACCATAATGAATAGGTCCAACTTTGCCAAGTTTTTATGTGGATAAGGAAGCAGTCCCAAGGTTTTTCAAAGCCCGACCAGTCCCTTATGCAATGAAGGCAAAGGTAGAAGTGGAAATAGAACGCATGTTAAGAGAACACATTATAGAACCGGTTAAATACTCTGAATGGGCTGCACCGGTAGTACCTGTTTTAAAGTCTGATAACACTGTACGTCTATGTGGGGACTACAAGCTGATGGTAAACAGAGTTTCAAAGTTGGAACAGTACCCTATTCCTCGGATAGAGGATTTGTTTGCAACTCTGTCGGGGGGACAGAAGTTTACAAAACTGGATATGAGCCATGCTTATCATCAGATTGCATTAGATGTAGAGTCCAGGAAATATGTCACAGTGAATACCCATAAAGGGCTGTTTACTTACCGGGTTTTACCTTTTGGAGTCTCTTCTAGTCCCGCCATTTTCCAGCGGACCATTGAAGGGGTCCTGCAGGGTCTTCCGTATGTGGCAGTTTTCCTTGATGATATCCTGGTAACCGGTCGTAATGATGAAGAGCATCTTTAAACTCTTGCTAAAGTATTGGATAGATTGCAGGAAGCAGGACTGCGGTTGAAACGGAGTAAATGTACCTTCATGGAGAAAGAAGTAATGTTCTTGGGTCATAAAGTGGATGAGACAGGCCTCCATCCTGCACCAGGAAAAGTGTTGGCTATTCAAAATGCTCCCTCACCAAAGAATATGACAGAATTGAAGGCTTATTTAGGACTTTTAAATTATTACAATAAGTTCTTGTCTAACCTGTCTACTGTTTTAGCCCCTGTACACAGACTGTTATGAAAAGATGCAAAATGGAACTGGGGCGGGGAACAAGAGGCTGCTTTTGCTCAGTCTAAAAAAATGATTCAGTCCGTACAAGTTCTGGTTCATTATGACCTCCAGAAGGATGTTATTTTATCATGTGATGCTTCTCCTTATGGCTTAGGAGCAGTTCTTTCGCATATGATGCCTGATGGAAGTGAAAGACCGATAGGATTCATGTCACGAACATTGAATCAGGCTGAGCGGAATTATTCACAGTTGGACAAAGAAGGGTTGGCTGTAATGTTTGGCTTACAGCGTTTCCATAAGTATTTGTATGGTCGAAAATGTACAATCGTTACAGACCATAAACCCTTGTTGTCTTTATTTAATGAGTTAAAGGCTGTTCCCCAAATGTCCTCTCCTAGAATCCAGCGATGGGCTGTGACCTTGAGAGCATATGAATACAGCATCATCTACAAGGCTGGCAAAGATCATAGCAATGCAGATGCTCTAAGTCGGCTGCCATTACCAATGGAATCTTCTACCGAGCAGGAGGAAAGAGTACTAATGCTGGAGAATGCTGATATCACCTTGATCACAGCAGAACAGGTGAGAGAATGGACCAGAAAAGATCCCATATTATCTCGGGTAAGAGAAACAGTGCAACGTGGATGTTTGCATGAATTAACAGGAACAGAGTTTGACCCCTTCACATTAAGGAAAGATGAATTAAGTGTACAGGATGGTTGTGTGCTTTGGGGGGCCCGAGTAATCATTCCCAGTGTGGGTAGACCAGATGTTCTGAAACAATTGCATCAATGCCACCCAGGAGTGTCTAGGATGAAAGCTTTGGCCAGAAGTTATGTGTGGTGGCCTAAGTTGGATCAGGATGTGGAAAGGTTGGTTAAAATCTGTGGTACATGCCAAGAGCATAGAAATGTTCCAGCGGTTGCCCCATTGCATCCTTGGAATTGGCCGGATAAACCATGGCAAGATTGCATGTGGATTATGCAGGACCGTTCATGGGAAAAATGTTCTTTGTTTTGATTGAAGCACATTCAAAATGGATGGATGTGTATCCAGTGAATTCAGCCACATCTGCTACCACTATTGAATGTTTGCGGAATAGTAACCATAGTAACCATGGATTACCCGAACTGATTGTATCAGATAATGGTACTTGCTTCATTAGTGCAGAATTCAAAGAGTTCCTGCATAAAAATGGAGTACGGCATGTTACGTCTGCACCTTATCATGCTTCCAGTAATGGTTTAGTGGAAAGGGCTGTCCAAATTGTTAAAACCATGCTAAAGAAAACTGTTGATGGAACAATTGCAACTAAATTGTCTCGAGTTTTATTCAGTTATAGGATCACTCCCCAGACCACCACAGGGCTCTCTCCAGCGGAATTGTTGTATGGACGGAAATTACGCTGTTCTATGGACTTTATACATCCTGATTTGACAAGGAAGATTAATGAACAACAACAAAAGCAAAAAGTCTATCATGATAAAAAGGCCCGTGAGCGGAATTTTTGTGTTGGAGATCCAGTACTTACTCGGAACTTTTCTTATGGACCGAAATGGATTCCGGGACATGTAGCGACTGTGACTGGACCACTTTCTTATAAAGTAATGCTGGGCGATGGGCGAGTGGTTCGACGGCATGTGGATCAAATTCATGCCCGACAGAAATTGCTTGTAAACACTTCAGAAGAGGGAATGGATTGTAGATTTCCTGATTTCGACGTTCCCGAAAACACGACTCCGGTAATTGCTAAAGAGATTGAGGGAACAGGGACTGAGGACATTTCTAGTAATCCCTCTGAAGTATCAGGGGATTTTTCTCAACATTCTGAGATCATCCCTGAAATGAACAAACCGGCTAGTCCTGTTGTAATTATGAGACGGTCACAAAGAACCAGGAACTTGCCTACTCATTTGAAAGATTATGAACTGAAGTAATATTACTGCATTGTAAACCTATGTAATTGTGGTTATTATGTAAGCTTGGGGGGAAAGGGATGTTGTAAAGTCACTCTGAATTGTCAATTGTTGTAATGACCTGTAGAGGGCAGGTTAATGCTGTGGGCATTTGCTTCAAAAGTAGCAGAGAAGAACTTGGTGTGTGTGCAAATTGACTCCACCTGTGATGGGACTAAGTGTACTGCTTGTTGATGCATTCCGCTGAGTAAAGGCAATCTTGAACTGATCTCATGCCTCCTCAAGTTATTACAAAACTTAAATAATTGCATTGCATAAGTATTCATACCCTTACCTGGAACAATTGAAATCTAGTTCAGGAGCATTAATATTGCTTATAGATGTTACTACACTTTGAGTGAA
Organism: Gymnocypris eckloni scoliostomus; assembly: GCA_027564155.1. Taxonomy (NCBI): domain Eukaryota; kingdom Metazoa; phylum Chordata; class Actinopteri; order Cypriniformes; family Cyprinidae; genus Gymnocypris; species Gymnocypris eckloni. The sequence continues at coordinate 12,037,055 of CM050419.1, forward strand.
GGTAACCTGTGAATTCAATACCAATTGAATGATTATAATTTTCAAAGGCACACGTCTTAATAAAAGGTCTAATAGCTGATAATGCATAAAAACAAGTCCTGAGGTGAAAATAACTGCCTGTAGAGCTCAGAAACAGGGTTGTGTCAAGCCACACATCTGGGGAAGAGTTCACACAAGCATGTAGTCTCTGTTACCCTTAAATGAAAGACGTTTTAAACAACCAGGACTCGTCCTAGAGCTGGACAAACTGATGGAGAAGGGCTTTGCTTGGTGTAGGAGGTAGAGCTTTTTCATATTTGGCTCCCAAACTCTGGAATAGTCTTCCTGATAACGTTCGGGGTTCAGACACACTCTCTCTGTTTAAATCTAGATTAAATCACATCTCTTTAACCAAGCATTCATTCTTGAATTGAATTAGTGTGGTGACCAAGAGCCCGATGGTCTCTCTAGTAGAGCTGCATGATCATATATGCAGATGGAGAAACTTACAGAAGGACAAACATCACTGCAACACTCCACCGATCTGGGGAAGAGGAGTCTGGTGTGGCCAAACTCAGTCCTCTGCTCAGTGAAGACACATGAAAACACACCTAAAGGACCCTCAGACTGAGAGGAACCAGATTCTCTGATCTGATGAAGCTCAATGACAAGCATCATGTTTGAAGGGAACCAGCTCTGCTCATCTCCTGCAGAGTACCGTCCCAAAAGTTAAGTGTGCTGGAAGCAGCTCATGCTGTGGAGCTGTTCTTCAGCGGCAGGGACTGAAGGACTCGTCAGAGAAGAAGAAAACCTCAATGCACCAAAATACAGAGATAGCCTTAATGAAAACCCAGTCCAGAGCATTCAGCACCTCAGACTGGGCAGAAGATTCACCTTCCAACCTAAACACACAGCAAGAGTGGTTTATACACAACTCTGTGAATGTCCTTGAGTGGCCCAGCCACAGCCTGGGATTAAACCAAATACTTCTGGAGAAACCTGGAAGTGTGCATCTGCCCCATCCAACCTGACAGAGCTCGAGAGGTGAAGAGACGAGGAGAAGAACGGCAGAGAATAGTCATCGCTGATGAGCCGAGCTTGAGACTGTAAAGGGGCTTCAGCGAAATATTTAGTTAAGGTTACGAATACTTATGCAATGTACTTATTTCAGTGTTTTATTTGAATAAATGTAATAAATAAATACGAAGTTGTGACAATTCTGTTTTTGCTTGAGCATTATGGTGTATGGAGTGTAGAATTGATGATCGGGGGGGTGTATGGGTGTAGAATTGATGATCGGGGTGTATGGAGTGTAGAATTGATGATCGGGGGTGTATGGAGTGTAGAATTGATGATCGGGGTGTATGGAGTGTAGAATTGATGATCGGGGGTGTATGGAGTGTAGAATTGATGATCGGGGAGGGTGTATGG
>CM050419.1:12043464-12050964 GCA_027564155.1 Gymnocypris eckloni scoliostomus
AAGAAAGCCCTATAATGTCATCAGATCCTTTGCTTGGCATTATGAGCGATGATCCTGGATCAGTTTTAGCTCCATAGCTGCAACATACGTCACCGGCCACATCCAGATCTTTCCTCAGTGTCCCATATTCATACACAGCTTCTGTGAAAAGCCTTTATAAGACTTTATAGCACATAAAACCAAACCAGAGCACGAGGAGACATCATAACTCACCTCTGCTGCAGCTGATGGATTGTGCTGTCCACTGGACTGTGTCTCTGTGCTGGAAAGTAAGACTGTCTGCTACACTTTCGGGACACAAAAGTTTCTCCAGAGCATCAGCTTCAGAAATGTGTCACGCCCATGTTACTTTCGGCCAATCAGAGGTCTCCGTTCTCCCAAACAGAGCCCGCCCACAGCAGGGATTTAGCCATATAAGGGCATGGAATGTTCCGTCTGTGTACAACACACAGAGAGTGAGATACTCAGAGGAATAACATGAAATGACAGGAAAAGAGATAAACTGCCTTATTTAGAGAAAACTGGCTCTGTGTGTGTGTGTGTGTGTGTGTGTGTGTGTGTGTGTGTGTGTGTGTGTGTGTGTGTGTGTGTGTGTGTGTGTGTGTGTGTGCGTGTGTGTGTGTGTGACAGAGGGATGGATGACAGAGGAGCTTCCTCAGTATAAACTCTTAAAGGGTCTTCAAGCGATGCTACAGAAGAACAATTTTTGGCTCCACAAAGAAGCATTCAGTCAAAGGTTCTTTTAAGAACATCTCTTTCTTTCTTATAATCTGGAGAACCTTCTGTCGCCACAAACAACCTTTTATGAAACAGAAAGTTCTTCTATGGCATCCTCGTTAAGCACCTTTATTTTTAAGAGTAATTTAGCAGCACAGGGATTTTCGATCTTATATATTCCATGGACCCCTAAACATGAGGGACCCATCCTAAAATTTAAACTGTATATTTGTATGTGTAAAAACCCAGATTATACTAACTTAAATATACTATATACTATACCAATTTAAAATATTATTATAATTCTTATTAATTTTTATCTGTTATTTATTTATTTATTTAGACGTCTAAACATTAAAAATTATGATAACTGACAATATTTTTATTGTGTTAATCATTTTATAATATGTTTGTATTTAATGCCTGAATAACATTTAACATTCACTGTGATAAATACACAGTTGCTGCAAGGACATGATTTGATTGACGTAAAGTGTTTTGGCAAATCATTTCAAATTAAAATTAATTGTCTGTTTCAAATATTATTCTAGAACAATATGCAATTCAGCAGATATCATGCAGAAATAATGTGCGATAGTAGTATTATGGTGTATATATATATATAGGGTTATTTAGTGCGTGCTGGTTTTTATTTATCGATTTAAGATATATTATCATTAAATAACACAAATAAATGCAAAAAAGAGAAATCAATAAATAAACACTACACCGTCCCCCTCTAGCGGTGCTTTACTGAAACCTGAGGAACTGAACGCAAACGACACGTCAACAGAGCCACACGGAAAGAGGGCGTGTCCTGAAGCGAGTCCCAGCTTGTCATTGGTTGTCACATGATTGACGTGCTGACGTAAGCGCTCAGGAAGTTTTTAATGAATCGCTGTTGTGTTTGAGGTAAGAACAGTCGTATTAACTTCATAATTTCACCTTTTTATGGTTAAATGTGTTTGTTTATCAGTTTGTTATCCAGCTGAAACGAGTGTTTAGTGTTTGTAAAGAGCTGCGTCGTGTTTTTACGGAAGAGTGTAACTAACGTACTTCATTCTGACGTGTTTGAGTCTGGATTGTTGTTGCTTTAGTGTTTAACGTTATAGAAACATAAAATGAGGAACTCGATTTATGTTTAAACAAACCCTAAAAAAAGAGGGTTTTGTTGGCAAATTGTTAATATTGTATGGCTTTGCTGCTTGACAGAGGACACACAGTCGGAAAAACAACACATTTGCATTGATGAAGTAAATCAATGAAGTCATTGATTTGTTCAGTTGTGTTTTCTGTTTAGTTGATTTTTATTCAGTCAACAGAGTTAACATTTAAAATGGGGTTAAACGTGTTTTTTCACTCTTAGGGACGAAACATGAGCACAAATTCCCCAGGGTTTGTGAATGATAAGGTGTAGTTTATTATTCATTGACACACAGAGTGCTGTTTTACCCAGTAGCCTCTATCTATTATTTAATATATTCAAATATTGTTTTGTTTAGTCTTTATCAGCCCTGATCAAATACGATGCTGTGCTGCTTGTTTCCAGTTCGCCTTGACTTGTGATAAACTTGCCATGAAGATTTTCTCAGTTAGAGACTGAGATAAACGATGGCATGCAAATTACCGTTCACAAATATATTGTATATTCATTATAATATAATATAATTTCAAAATAAATGCTATTGTTTTGAATTTTCTATTCATCAAGGAATCTTGGGAATTTTTTTTATCATTGTTTCCGAAAAAATATTGTGCAGCACAACTGTTTTCAACATTGATAATAATCAGAAATGTTTCTTTAGCAGCAAATCAGCATATTATTATGATTTCTGAAGATCATGTGACACTGAAGACTGGAGTAATACATTCACATAGAAAACACTTATTTTAAATGATAATAATATTTCATAATTGTACTGTTTTTATTGTATTTTGATCAAATAAATGCAGCCTCGGTGAGCAAAAGAGACTTCATTCAAAAACATTTAACGGTTGTGTATTTTCAGTATTAGTCAAACAATTTGACACACTGGACTTACGTTATGCGTCATTAAAAATAGTTTTAAACGCATATAAATCACTAGTTGTAAACATGCTGAAATGACACAGATTTTGAGGTATGTTAATGAATTCTGGCTTGTTTAGAGGTCGTTAAGGTCATGAAGATGATTGACAGACAGTGATCTTGCTCATTTACTCGTGTGTGTGTGATGGTCAGCGTTGACTTCAGTATTGAGTCATCGTCAAGATTAATGTGATGTTGAACAGAATGTGATGTGATGTTCACATCAGTCTGAATGTAGAGCGGCGTCCGACAGAGTTAGTTCTCTCGCTGTCTCTCTCGCTCAAACACACACAATAGCAGATGAAAAGAACGGCTGAGCCTGTTACAAACTGCTGGCATGGCTTTCATGCTGTGTGTGTGTGTGTGTGTGTGTGTGTGTGTGTTCACTGTGCTGTGTGTGTGTGTGTGTGTGTGTGTGTGTGTGTGTGTGTGTGTGTGCAGTCAGATCACTGTGTGTGTGTGTGTGTGCAGTGTGTGTGTGTGTGTGTGTGCGTGTGTGCAGTCAGATCACTGTGTGTGTGTGTGTGTGTGTGTGTGTGTGTGTGTGTGTGTGTGTGTGTGTGATTTCAGACGTGTGATGTGTGTGTGTGTGTGTGTGTGTGTGTGTGTGTGATTTTAGACGTGTGACGTGTTTCAGATGGTGTGTGTGTGTGTGTGTGTGTGATTTTAGACGTGTGATGTGTTTCAGATGGTGTGTGTGTGTGTGTGTGATTTTAGACGTGATGTGTTTCAGATGGTGTGTGTGTGTGCAGTCAGATCACTGTGTGTGTGTGTGTGTGTGTGTGTGTGTGTAATTTTAGACGTGATGTGTTTCAGATGGTGTGTGTGTGTGTGTGTGCAGTCAGATCACTGTGTGTGTGTGTGTGTGTGTGTGTGTGTGTGTGTGTGTGTGTGTGAGAGAGAAAGAGAGAGATAACAGTTGAATACACTGGGTCTCTCTCAGTATCACCTTTGTTCGTTTCGCACTCATCCATCCCAGAGAGACACAGAATAAGGGCTTGAATGTAAGTAAAAGGCTCTGGATGTGGATAGTTTAGTTAGTCCAGATAGTTAACTCGGCTCTAGGATGAAGGAGGTTTTTCCTCCTCGATGGCAGCTGAAGGGAGGAGGAGGGCTCCAGGTTGTAAAGGACTTCATCATCATCATCATCAGTCACTCTGGGTAGGTGCTCATCGTGGATCATCAGAGCAGGAGAATTTCCTCCGTTTGAGAAATGATAGAGCGCTTATTAACCCTGTAATCCTACTGTATCATATTTGATACACAAAAGCCTCTAAATCATCATCAACACGATCAAAACATTGCTGCTAGACATGTCACTCATCATCTACTCTATGCTTTCTGGCGTCTAATGGTTTATAATACAAATAGTTTAATTGTACAAAAGTCCTTCTTTAGCTTGTGCTTCACGTGTGTTTTTGCCGTCAAATACTTAAGTATACACAAGAATAACTTTTGATAGTACTGGACTCAATACATTTTGGGTTGCTTGATGATTTTTATTTAAATAAAATGTTTTTTCTTAGGTTGGCACACTATCCCCCGGTTTCACAGACAAGGCTTAAGTCTAGTCCCAGACTAAAATATAAGTCTGAGCTGTTTAAACTGAAATAAACTTGCACTGACTGATCTTAAAATATATCAGTGAGCTTGTTTTGTCTCAAGATGCACTGTAGTTTTGTTTTTCTTTTTGCACATTTATAAAATTACTTCAACTCCTAATTGAACTATGGCCTAATCCTGGCTTAGTCTAAGCCCTGTCTGTGAAACCAGAGGGGTATTGCACAAAAGCAAGGTAAGGGATTAAGCTGGGATTTTCCAGTTATCCAGGTTGAATTTAGCCCCGCCTCCGTTGCATGAAAGCAGGCTAAATTAAGCTAAATTATGTTACTGTGGAGATTTATTATTTGCAGCTAGCCAGGCTGAACACCAATGACTTGTACATTCATTATATGGTCAAAAGTACTGGCACCCTTCTTTAGAAGAGAAAACGGCATTTCCAAACTGTGGCAAAGAAATTAATGTACTTATAAATTGTATTTGCAGCTCTGTTGCAACAGTTATGACGTGTATTAAATGGCTGTACACATATGTACAAGTCACTGGTGTTTGTGGCTCATGTAAAGTCACACCAGAGGTGTTCAGCTGCTTTCTGCAGACCAGTCAAGTTCTTCCACACTGACTGAATCATCATTTCTCTTTGATTCTTGTCTTATACACAGAGACACTGTCATGTTAGAATAGAAAAGAGTCCAAACTGTTGCTATAACATTAGATTCCCTAGAATATCATTATATGCTTCAACATTAAGATTTGTACTCATGGAAATTACTAAAGCAGTCAAACCTTTCATTAGAAGGGGTGCCAATACTTTTGGCAATACAGTGAATATTTGCATGACTTTCTAACATTTACCGACCAAAAATATACCTGTGACGTGTCAGTTATGCGCTGAGTAAAACACAATGTCTCAAATGCATTTTGAGCATAATGCATAAAATAGTGCATAAACAGAACAGATATTTGCTGTTTGCCGTGCTGGATCGATCTGATCCATGATCCACATTAAGTGCTGATTAAGAATAAGCGTGCGTGTCACATTATCCTGACTCACTGAACCTGGGTCGAGTTAGTGAGATTGCGTGAACTTGAACTGTCCTTTATGAAACCGCTTTAGTCCCGATTGATTTGTCAGGTTATTTGAAGTCAGGTTTTGGACTTTAATCCCCGCTTTTCTTATGAAACAGCCCTCAGGCCTATAAGGCTGTCATTTAGACCTTTTAAATCTCTTTAAGTTGATCCTGTGGATACATTGTAGCATGTTGCTTTTTATATATATGTGTATATGTGTTTACTGTTTATATATATGTTTATATAATTATTTATATATATTTAACTAGCTATGTCGTCCTCAGACTAACTGTGATGTAAGACCGCTGTGAGCTTGAATGAAAAAGGAGAGGTTTCAACTCGTTAAGGTGTTTCGTAATGACAACAATAAATCAAATCACACGTGACCCTGGAGCACAAAACCAGTCATAAGTCGCTGGGGTATATTTGTAGTAAGGCTGTGCAATTTTGCAATATTGCGTTCATAATCGAAGGCGTTTCGAGATGTGCATGTTAAGCGAATTTGATTAATTGCACAGCCTTAATTTGTAGCAATAGGCAAAAATACACTGTATGGGTCAAAATTATTGATTTTTCTTTTATGCCAAAAATCATTAGGACATTAAGATCATGTTCCATGAAGATATTTAGTACATTTCCTACCGTAAATATATCAAAACTTCATTATTGATTAGTAAAATGCTTTGCTTAGAACTTCATTAGAACAACTTTAAAGATGATTTTCTCAATATTTTTATATTTTTGCACCCTCAGATTCCAGATTTTCAAATATTGTCCGATCATAACAAACCATACATCAATGGAAATATTATTTATTCAGCTTTCAGATGATGTATAAATCTCAGTTTCGAAAAATTGACTGGTTTTGTGGTCAAAGGTCACATATTTCACACTATTGACCTTCTCTTAATTCCTGGACTGATCTTATTGTGAATAAAAATAACTTGCTCCACTCTTACAGTCCTGCACCAAAGAGATGAGGAACAAACACAGTTATTCTAGTCTGTTAACACTATTGCGTAACATGTATTTGTCAGATCTATATTATGTCAGATCCAGTTTTACAAATGAAGGCAATGTAGTTTTTGGCATGACTTCAAATCTGCCAACATGTCATGATGATAAAGTACATGACTTTTGCTCCGTGTGCAAAGGTCACAGTTGCACTGCGTCTCAGGAACATCTCCGAAGACACTGAGGGGCTTAATATGATCTAAATGTCTCTTGTTGTTCAGTCCCAGACCATGAACTACGTGGGTCAGCTGGCAGAGACGGTGTATGTGACGGTGAAGGAACTGTATCGCGGTCTGAATCCGGCCACGCTCACCGGCGGCATCGATGTCATCGTGGTTCGCCAGCCTGATGGGAGCTACCAGTGCTCGCCGTTTCATGTGCGCTTCGGGAAACTCGGAGTCCTGCGCTCCAAAGAGAAAGTGGTGAGGTGGACGTTTGTTAAACTCAAGTTACCTACCGTCAGGTACTGGCTGTTATGTGACCGCGGTCCTGTTCAGAGCGAGTTAAAGCTGTCACGCTTGTGTGACCGAATGTTCCTCTTTCTCAGAGCTAACCAAACTTAAACACCAGACTATTGAACATCGTGTTAGCTGGAGATAGTTATGAGGATGTGCAAGCGTTTTCAGAAATGTCAAAAACACATTTCGTCAGAATGAAAATGAGTAACAGAATTAAAACATTTAGCTAGACAGTGATGACTGTCATGTTATTATTTTACAGCAATGGCATTTCATTTACTGAATTCAATTTAACATTCATTATTTTACAGCAATGGCAGTCATATTTTTATTCAACAGCTGTGGAATATTTACTTCATTAAACTTAACTTTAGTTAATTTTATTTTAATTTTACAGCAAATGTAATGGTCACTTAACTTGTGAAATAATATTGCTAAATGAACGTATGCATTGCATTTAAATTAAAGTACAGTTAAGTAAAATTCCACTGCTGTTAAATAAAAATAGGATTACCAATACATTTGCTGTCAAATAAAAAGTAATACGATTTAAAATGGTCAATTTTATTAAAGTAAACTTAAGTTAAATAAAATTCCATTGCTGTTAAATGT
>CM050419.1:12055964-12088464 GCA_027564155.1 Gymnocypris eckloni scoliostomus
TTTATGCATTTTAATCGACTGAATCATGCCGTGAAAGAACACGCTCTAAATACACGCGTGCGGTTTAACCCCTTCATCACCACGCAGGCTAATGTAACCACTCCAAATTATCGTTAAAATTTATTTGCAAGATACTCAATATTGTCAAATTTGCACATCGTTAAAACAACAATTGCGATAATATCGCAGACGATCTATATATCGCACACCCCTAATTGGGCCCAATATCAATATCGGTCGATCACTCATTAGCATGCGCTCCGGTGTTTGTATCGTAAACAATGATGTCGTCAATTTGCTTATCAATGTCAAAATATTATTGTTTTACTATGTCAAATAAATGCAGCTTTGGTGAGCAGAAGAGACTTAATTCAAAGTCATTAAAAAATGTTAAACAGTAGTGCTAGGGTTGGGTACCGTTCACATTTTAACCGGTACGGTACCGGTATCGATACCTGAAATTCAGTAACGATACCTTTTTTCGGTACTTACTCTCTGTGTAATAACAAACATATTTCAGTGAAAAAAATCAACCCAAAACAGATTTTCCTCTTCCTTCTCTTTTAAATAGCGTAAAAGCACCGTGCACATTTTACTTTCACTTTCAATTTGGCAGTAATTTGATAATCGGCAAAAGTCAACAGGTTTTTCAAAATCACACAAAAGTGCCAAACAGGTGCTTTTGCATTTCGCTTCTTCTGCCATCGTCTTGTCTTCCTCACCTCACTCTTCTTGTCTGTCAGCTCGACTTACATTAATCACACTCCTGCTGCTGTTCTGTGATGTAACCGCGTCTCCGTCATTCATATACACCGGAACATGCAGGATTCATATTTAAACTCTCTTTTTGCACTTTAATATTCACAAACAGTAGTCTATATCGCGATTCGAATTACTTGAAATACCTACTTTTGATTTATTCATGCACAAATGTATGAATTCCGTGCTACAGAGTAATATTTTTTTTATGAATGAACTCTTGAATGAATGACAATTTGTCTTATTTCGGTTTGCCCTGTGTGTCGTGTATGAACATGTTGCAGGGCTGGCATCACGTCACAGGGTGTCTCTCTCTGTAACGTACATGATCAGATGCATTCTCAGGTACCGAAATTTGGTACCGATTGATTTAATGTGAATCGGTACTCTGTAGTACCGACACAATTCGGCCGGTACCCTTATCTTACCCTAGAGTTCGGTACCCAACTCTTTAAGTAGTGCATGAGGTATAATTTCATTAGGATGCTGCCTTAAGCAGTTGACTCTCTTGTGTTTGTGTAGGTGTGTCAGGCAGAGAGGGATGAATCTGATTCGCTGCGTGACCCGCCCATCACGCCCTCTGGCCACTCCCACTTCCGCACCATCCATCGACAAGCGCTCATTGACGTGGACAGCACTGACTCTACAGCGACGGTGATCGTGGTGAGACCTGAACCTCAGATTGGTACGACCAGTCCTGTTTCTTTAGATGACACTTACGCAGTCGTTTCATCTTCAATTAACACACAACTGGACGCCAAAGTCACCGAAACACGTGTAGTGAGCTTTCAGTCCGTAGATGAGTCCTTCCCACAGACCTGGACTGCACTGGAACACAAAGACTTAACCGTCAGCACAGACAATCACTCTCAGACCTATAATATAACCAGCTCTACTAACACCATGCATGAGACCAGTGCTGTTAATAGTGCAGCTAGTTTAGACACTGTGGCTCATGTAGGAAGCCAAGAAACCTGGGATGAGAATAATGTCTCGCTCACATCCGAAATCCAAACCATCACATTCGGTGAGACCGAATCAAATACGGTTTTAGAAGCAGAAACAGAGGTAAACTCAGCGGACACAATCACTGTTTTACCAAAACACCAAAGCTCTGTGGGAGGCTCAGAGGAGGGGGCGGGATTAGAGACGCCACAGACCAATCAGAACGCAGACTGTGCTGGAGTGACACCAGCTCTGGAGTCCATCGTCAAATCAGAGGATTCGATGCTTCTTGAGTCCTCGAAAACAGCAGAGTCTCAGGACAAGAGGAAAGGTGAATTCCAGTGCAATAATTCAGTGATTGAAAATAATGTTAAGTATTTCACCTGAACTGTATGTGTTGTTTTTTCTAGTCAAGAGGAGTCATCATTTGGGACCATCTGATATCTATCTAGATGACCTTTCCAGTCTTAACCCTGAAGCTGCAGCCCTCTATTTTCCAAAGAGGTGAGACGCTTTATTAACCAATATGGTTAACCGATTCGTTTTAAATAAATCACAGTTTAATAAAGTGCAAGTCTAAAAGAGTCAGTCCTTAAGAATCAGACTCAGTGTGTGATGGTTGTGCAGTAGTGGCCGATGACTGTACTATTATTTAAAATATGGAAAAGTGTAATATAAGGATTGAGTTGGCATGTCCAGACGTTTGACCGGTAGTTTAACTCCTCTCCATGTTTCAGTGAGACCGAGTCGTCGGATCTGCGCTCGACTCATGGACCGGATCCGTCTCCTCCCTCGGGTCAGCTGTCACTGGGCAGCACTAACGCAGACAGCGGCACCGAGTATCTGTCCGACTCGACCACAGACACGCTGGACGTGACCATGTCTCTGTGCGGGAGAGGAGACATCAGTCAGATCAGTAAAGGTAAAGAGTGAGACGAACACTGAGTCCTAACTAATACATCTCCACCATGTTCAGGCACGACATCAACACTGTTCTTGTTTTTTAGTCTCAGTGCTGTGTAGCTCCGCCCACGGGGAAATCTGATTGGTCTACACTCCTGCTCCAAATAACCATATGGACCACAAAACCAGTCATATATTCATAGCAATAGCCAACAATTTGCATGGGTCAAAATGATCAATTTTTCTTTTATGCCAAAAATCATTAGGATATTAAATAAAGATCATGTTCCATGAAGATATTTTGTAAATTTCCTACCATAAATATATCAAAACTTGATTATTGACTAGTAATATGCATTGCTAAGAACTTCATTTGGACAACTTTTAAGGTGATTTTCTCAATATTTAGATTTTTTGCACCCTCAGATTCCAGATTCTCAAATATTGTATCTCAGCCATATATTGTCCTATCCTAACAAACCATAATTAAACAAAATGGACCCTTATGACGGGTTTTGTGGTCCATATATTGAACAGTAAATATATTATGATTGGGTGTGATTTAGTTGTTTCATGCAGCAGGACAGAGAAATGATTTCGGTTGATATCTTTGGCTCTTGCTGTATTTTAACACTTTTATTGCGTGTGTTGCAGAGAAGTTCGTGGAGCATCTGGTCAAGTATCAAGACTTTGTCAACAACCCTGGAATTATTGAAGACCCAAACCTTGTCATCTGCATCAACTCAAAGTAAGCATGTGTAATATTCATTTATTAAAGCAGTATGCAACGAAAACTGTTGCTAACAGCAATCTGTAGTCCAACAATGTTCAACTGTAATCACATTAAACAGTTAATAATTAGTCTGACTGGAGGTTTATTACAGTTGCCAATAATCTTGGCACATTAATATGCTATGTAACTGAGATATTGGCTTTAGATGTGGCTCATCCAATCAGATTTTAAAGCCAGAGCTGTTTACCAGTTTCATAATGCTCATTTTATCACATATGCACTATGATGATATTATGATACGGCTTTGTGGTCGTGTTGTTTCAGATATTATAACTGGGCTGTGGCAGCGCCAATGATTCTGTCCGTTCAGGCTTTCCAGAAGACTTTACCAAAGGTAGGTCGGGTCAGAGATCTTTGAATACTGCTTCAATGACTAATCGTTCAGAGATAATGACTTGTTTTCTCTGTTGTAGAGCACCATTGAGCAACTAGTCAAAGATAAGATGCCAAAAAAGTCTGGCCGCTGGTGGTTCTCCTGGAGAAGGAAAGATCTGAACAATGTTGCGGTAAAACTCAATCTTTAACTCGTGAAAGGAGCAAATCTATTGTGCAATTTCCCTTTAAGAGACTGATGAGTACACCTGTATATCTCTAATGCTGCATATGTTTTTGTCTCATGTTAGGGAAGCCAAAAGTCTGACGCAGAGCTTGAAGCATCTGCTGCTATCGCTGGACACTCTTCACTGAAGTAAGACGTGTGTTTGCATGCATGCAAAACAAGATTATAAAGATTCAGAAGGATGTTTGACAGATCTGTTTAAAACTAGTTTGTCACAAGTCATGCACCAGCACAAACCACCAACAGTGCACACAAATGTTGGAAATGTCTTGTTTATGAATCATGATATGAGACAAAAAAGCATGCAAAGGAAAAAACAAAAGCCCCATACGTTTATTACCAAACGTCATGCATCCATGCCAGCAGATGTCAGTATAAAGTATAAATCTACTGGACAAGTAAGAGCAAACTAAACAAAAGTAACACTTCAAATTGAGTGTGCACCACATCTTAAAGCATGTAGTTGTCTTTGCACTAAATCTCATGCAAACTTGACTTTTTATAACATTGCATACATTTGTACGCTTGTTATGAAAGCAGCATGTACCTCCTTTATTAGAGAGCACTTGACATACAGTCAGTTAAACATGATGAACGTCAGTATTATCAAGACTGTCGTCTGACTGGGCATTGCTGGTTTGATCTTTGACCCAGTACATCCATGGTTTTGTGTTTGTGTATGCAGGAGTTCAGTTGAAGTCTCGAGTGAGGAGGATGGCTCGGTCTCCGTGAGGATGAACAGTGAAGCGGTGAACACAGCGCAGTGCATCAGTCAGATGTACCGTAAATCCCTCCGGCTGACCTCTGAACAGATCGTAAGAGTCAGATCAACATCATCATCATCTGTGTGTGTCACAGAGTTTAGTCTCGGCCAAGTGGAAGACCGACAATTTGGAAATACATTGAAAATTGAAGTAGACATGCTGTCTACTGGTTTTTTCTTCACATGTCTAGTTCAATTTTACCTCAAAATAAATAAATAATAATTATAATATTTACTTAAAGTTTAATAAAAAACATTAATATTTCATTATTTAGAATATTTTTATTTTATTAATATTTGAATATTATTTTTTTTCTTCCACAAAAAGCTTGTTTCCATCATGGAATAAAAGTTAATTGCAATTTTTTCTCTCTTTTTCTTGCAATTGCAAGTTCTTATCTCACATTCCAGAATTGTGAGACATAAAAGTCATAATTATCAAATGTAAACTGCTTCCATAGTTTTTACAATAATGATAGTTTAGGTTGAAGTATGAATAATGTGAATGTCATAATGCAAATAATAAAAAAATATATATAAGTAAATAATTAACCACAAAATCAAAAGAAAGATATAATATTTTGCTTTTAGATAATAACGCTTGATAATATTAATGATGATTAATATTAATGTTCATTACTGTTTTACAGTATGGAGAATTGTTTTGCATTACTCAATGCTCAAGTGTAGGCTGCATTATTGCACTGTTCCTACTGAACAGCTACTTATTGATCATCTAGACGTGTGTGTGTGTGTGTGTGTGTGTGTGTGTGTGTGTGTCTCTGTGGCCTGTATGAATTTCTGATATGTTGTGTGTGTGTGTGTGTGTGTGTGTGTGTGTGTGGCCTGTATGTATTTCTGATATGTTATGTGTGTGTGTGTGTGTGTGTGTGTGTGCCTGTATGTATTTCTGATATGTTATATGTGTGTGTGTGTGTGTGTGTGGCCTGTATGTATTTCTGATATGTTATGTGTGTGTGTGTGTGTGTGTGTGTGTGGCCTATATGTATTTCTGATATATTTATGTGTGTGTGTGTGTGTGTGTGTGTGGCCTGTATATATTTCTGATATATTATGTGTGTGTGTGTGTGTGTGTGTGTGTGTGTGTGTGTGTGTGTCTCTGTGGCCTGTATAATTTCTGATATGTGTGTGTGTGTGTGTGTGTGTGTGTGTGTATGTATTTCTGATATATTATGTGTGTGTGTGTGTGATGTGTGTGTGTGTGTGTGTGTGTAGCCTATATATTAATATATATTATATGTATATATGTATGTGTGTGTGTGTGTGTGTGTGTGTGTGTGTGTGTGTGTGTGTGTGTGTCTCTGTGGCCTGTATGAATTTCTGATATATTGTGTGTGTGTGTGTGTGTGTGTGTGTGTTACCTGTATATATTTCTGATATATTATGTGTGTGTGTGTGTGCCTGTATGTATTTCTGATATATTATGTGTGTGTGTGTGTGTGTGTGTAGCCTGTATGTATTTCTGATATATTATATGTGTGTGTGTGTGTGTGTGTGCCTGTATATATTTCTGATATATTATGTGTGTGTGTGTGTGTGTGTGTGGCCTGTATGTATTTCTGATGTATGTGTGTGTGTGTGTATATTTCTATATATATTATATATATGTGTGTGTGTGTGTGTGTATGTATATTTGATATATTATGTGTGTGTGTGTGTATGTATATATATTTCTGATATATGTTATATGTGTGTGTGTGTATTTCTAGATATATGTGTGTGTGTGTGTGAGTGTGTGTGTGTATATTATATATTTTATATATGTGTGTGTGTGTGTATTTCTGATATATTATATGTGTGTGTGTATTTCTGATATATATATGTGTGTGTGTGTGTGTGTGTGTGTGTGTGTGTGTGTGTATGTATTTCTGATATATTATATGTGTGTGTGTGTGTGTATGTGTATATTTCTGATATATTATGTGTGTGTGTGTGTGTGTGTGTGTGTATTTCTGATATGTGTGTGTGTGTGTGTGTGTGTGTGTGTGTATTTCTGATATATTTGTGTGTGTGTGTGTGTGTGTGTGTGTATATATTTCTATATATGTATGTGTGTGTGTGTGTGTGTGTGTGTGTATGTATTTCTGATATATGTTATATGTGTGTGTGTGTATTTCTGATATATTATATATGTGTGTGTGCGTGTGTGTGTATGAATTTCTGATATATTATATATGTGTGTGTGTGTGTGTGTGTGTGGCCTGTATGAATTTCTGATATGTATATATGTGTGTGTGTGTGTGTGTGTGTGTGCCTGTATATATTTCTGATATGTTATATATGTGTGTGTGTGTGGCCTGTATGAATTTCTGATATGTTATATGTGTGTGTCTGTGTGTGTGGCCTGTATGTATTTCTGATATGTTATGTGTGTGTGTGTGTGTGTGTGTGTGTGTGTGTGTGTGTGTGGCCTGTATATATTTCTGATATATTATATGTGTGTGTGTGTGTGTATATATTTCTGATATATTATATGTGTGTGTGTTATATTTCTGATATATTATGTGTGTGTGTGTGTGTATATTGTGATATGTTATATATATGTGTGTGTGTGTGTGTGTGTGTGTGTGTATTTCTGATATGTTATGTGTGTGTGTGTGTGTGTGTGTGTGTGTATTTCTGATATGTTATATGTGTGTGTGTGTGTGTGTGTGTGTGTGTGTGTGTGTGTGTGTGTATTTCTGATATGTTATATGTGTGTGTGTTCAGGAGAGTCTGACTCTGCGTGAAGGAGCGAACACTGTAGTGTTCAGTGTAACCACACAGTATCAGGGCACCTGCCGCTGTGAAGCCGCCATCTACCTGTGGAACTACGACGACAAAATCATCATCTCAGACATCGATGGCACCATCACCAAGTGAGTCTCTGTGAATGACGTTCACATCTGTGACACGAGGCTGACGGTTCTTCACCTTTCTCTCTGTATCAGGTCCGATGCTCTGGGGCACATTTTACCACAGCTGGGGAAAGACTGGACTCATCACGGCATCGCCAAACTATATCACAAAATACATCAGTAAGAGACGCGTACTGGTCACTGTTAATACATGTGCAATTTGTAATAGTTAGTTTTGACATACAGAAACCATTTAAAGCAGCAGCAATACAAATATCATATATACGTGTCATATACCTTTATTATATTTGTCACCTGAGATGCACTAGAAATAAGAGTTTATTTACAGTTATTGCTGTTAATTGCATATCTATATTTGCTGGCAAAGTCCAACATGCAAATATGCGTTGTTGCATCACATCTTGCTCACATTTTATTTTTAATGTGTTAAAACTTAATGCATCTGGTCTATTCTGAGCTGTTTAGCTGTTTTTGAATATGTCATGTGATAAAATGCATACATTAATTTATACAATTGATTTATTGACAGCCCTGTTGATACTTCTATTACAGTTTTTACTGTATTTCTGATCAAATAATTGCTGCCTCAGTGAGCAGAAGAGACTTGTTTCATTTAAAAACATTACCATTTTATTGACCCCGAGTGTTTGAATGTTAGTGTATTAAAGAGTCATGTATGATTCTGCTCTTCTCCTGCAGGAATGGTTATAAGTTCCTGTACTGTTCGGCTCGAGCTATAGGCATGGCAGACATCACTAAGGGTTACTTGCAGTGGGTGAACGATCGAGGAACGGTTTTACCCAAAGGACCGGTGCTACTGGCTCCCAGCAGCCTGTTCTCAGCCTTACACAGGTGAACACAAACAGAGCGTTAATACAGATCACGACTGACTGTACCCAGACTACTACTGTTAGTGTGTGTGTGTGTGTGTGTGTGTGTGTGTGTGTGTGTACTGGCTCCCAGCAGCCTGTTCTCAGCCTTACACAGGTGAACACAAACAGAGCGTTAATACAGATCACGACTGACTGTACCCAGACTACTACGTGTGTGTGCAGTGTGTGTGTGTGTGTGTGTGTGTGTGTGTGTGTGTACTGGCTCCCAGCAGCCTGTTCTCAGCCTTACACAGGTGAACACAAACAGAGCATTAATACAGATCACGACTGACTGTACCCAGACTACTACTGTTAGTGTGTGTGTGTGTGTGTGTGTGTGTGTACTGGCTCCCAGCAGCCTGTTCTCAGCCTTACACAGGTGAACACAAACAGAGCGTTAATACAGATCACGACTGACTGTACCCAGACTACTACTGTTAGTGTGTGTGTGTGTGTGTGTGTGTGTGTGTGTGTGTGTGTGTGTGTGTACTGGCTCCCAGCAGCCTGTTCTCAGCCTTACACAGGTGAACACAAACAGAGCATTAATACAGATCATGACTGACTGTACCCAGACTACTACTGTTAGTGTGTGTGTGTGTGTGTGTGTGTGTGTACTGGCTCCCAGCAGCCTGTTCTCAGCCTTACACAGGTGAACACAAACAGAGCATCAATACAGATCACGACTGACTGTATCCAGACTACTACTGTTAGTGTGTGTGTGTGTGTGTGTGTGTGTGTGTGTACTGGCTCCCAGCAGCCTGTTCTCAGCCTTACACAGGTGAACACAAACAGAGCATCAATACAGATCACGACTGACTGTACCCAGACTACTACTGTTAATGTGTGTGTGTGTGTGTGTGCGTCGTGTGTGTGTGTGTGTGTGTGCGTGTGTGTGTGTGTGCGTGTGTGTGTGTGTTCAGGGAGGTGATTGAGAAGAAGCCGGAGGTGTTTAAGATCGCCTGTCTCACTGATATCAGCGATCTGTTCAGTCTCGTCAGACAGCCCTTCTACGCCGCCTTCGGCAACAGAACTAACGTGAGCTTTCCTTCAGTGTTACAAACACGTGCCGTTGTGCATCTGACGAGTTCTGGGAAGGCCTGACCGTATTGTGTGTCTGTGTGTAGGATGCATATGCGTACAAGGAGATCGGTGTACCTGAGACTCACATCTTCACTGTGAACCCCAAAGGAGAACTCATCCAAGAAAAGACCAAAGGAAACAAGTCCTCGTAAGATCTGTCAAAGCTTTGGAAGAAGTCTTCTCTGCTTATCAGGGCTGCATTCATTTAATCAAAAATACAGTAGAGTCAGTAAAACAGCGAAATATTATTACAATTTAAAACAGCTGTTTTCTATATGAACTGTAATTTATTTCTGTGATCAAAGCTGTATTTTCAGCATCATTACTGCAGTCTTCAGTGTCACATGATCTTCAGAAATCATAATAATATGCTGATTTACTGCTCAAGAAACATTTCTGATTATTATCAATGTTGAAAACAGTCGTGCTGCCCATGTATTTTATTTTTCAGGATTCTTTGATTTATAGATATTACAGATACATGCGTCCTTTATAGAAAAAGTATTATTTCTTACTGACCCCATACTTTTAAAAGATAGTGTATCACATTTTCCACAAAAAACGTAAGCAGCAAATGCGGTTTATTATAATTTTTACCATTGATGATAATCAGAAATGTTTCTGGAGTAATAGCTGCTAAAAATTAATCTTCGGTTGATGTAATAAATTACATTTGACAATATATTCACATAAGTTATTTTATAATAACACAGCATTACTGTATTTTTGGTCAAATAAATGCAGCTTTGGCGAGCAGAAGAGCACAAAAACGTAGTTATCCCAAACTTTTGACCAGTATTGTCATCATTTACTCCCTTCTATGTTCATTAGCAGAAAAAGAAAAGCAGTGCAATTGTTTGTCTCTGTGTTTCAGTTACTCTCATCTCAGTGAGCTGGTGGATCACGTCTTCCCCTTCATCTGTACAGATTCACCCCACTGTCCCGAGTTCAGTAATGTCTCGTACTGGAGAGAGCCGCTGCCTCCGCTGGACCTCGCTGACCTGATCTAGACACCGCTACGCTTCGACTCCACTCCAGACATCTGTGCAGTTATACCTCTTCCTCTTTATATGAGCCGAATGCGTCTGTGTCTTTAGAGACACACACGTGATGCACGCTGGGTGAGGAGTGTGCGATGATGATATAACACTACACCGGCATCAGAGAAGCTCTTTTGACCCACAGATAGAAACCAACGCTTTAACCCGAGTGCCTTCGTACAAGCCTGTGCACTGTGACTATAGTACGGGGTTTTATGAATGCAACTTCTCTGCCAAATAATGGCCTCTTATAGTTTCTATTATTATCTTTTTAAGTGTTTTTTACGATTGCTTTATCTGAGTGGTTACTGTAAGAGCGTGCGTTTATTTATCAGAAAATACTTTATACAGCTGAATTGTATTTTATTTATTTTGAACACTCAAATCGAGCTAAAAGAAAAACAGTCTATATATATATTTGGCTTCCAGTTATTGTATTTAAAAGAACATGGAAACAATAAAGAAATCCCTGTGATGCTTTAAACTTCCCTGACTGGACTTTCAGACGTCTCCCGAAGTAAGCATCACTCGCTCGTTCATTAAGTCCCATGCTGTGGTCAAAAGTGCCTTTCAAAGCTAGCACGATTAGACTATTTGATCCTGTATGATCTGTGACGTATAGTAATCTTGCATCTAAGGAAGGATATATCTGTGTGTGTGCGCGTGTGGTATGTGGTGTGCGTGTGGTGTGTGTGTGTGTGTGTGCGTGTGTGTGTGTGGTCTGTGTGTGTGTGTGTGTGTGTGTGGTGTGTGTGTGTGCTGCGTGTCTGTGTGTGCGTGTGGTGTGTGGGGGTGTGCGTGTGTGTGTGTGGGGGTGTGTGTGTGCGTGGTGTGTGTGTGCGTGTGGTGTGCGTGTGTGTGTGTGTCTGTGGGCGTGTGTGTGTCGTGCAGTGTGTGTCTGTGTGTGGCGTGTGCGTGTGTGTGTGTGATAAACACATCCTGGTAAGTGTTATACTGCTCTCTGTACAGTACAGGCACTTCTGATGTCAACCAAACATGCTGATCAAATTATATATTCAATATATATGCTCATAGTTTTAGTTCGGTTCACATCTGACTTTTTGAACAAAATATACTTTAAAGATACATGTTATAAATGTATTGTAATATAAAATATAGATTTTTAAAGAGTGCATTAAGCATGAAATCATAATAAAACAACAATAACAGCCTCCATTAAAGATTCCCACATAACAATTAAAAGAGTAATTTTTTATATGTTGACAATAACTGTCCAAAATGTGTTGAATTTGTTTTGCTTATATATTGTTTATTATTGGCCATACATTTAAAAAAATAATAATAATCTTATATAAGCAATATATTTTTCTAAACTTTTTAGGCAGCTTCCATTTAAAAAAAATATATTGTTTTGTTAAATGGGAGCTTTAATAATGAGATTGTTGTTGTTTTATTATTTTACACACACACAGTATGCATGTCTATCCTCCTGAGCCCCAGCGGTGGAGTGTTTGTCTCTGTAGTGGACATTATATTTGAGTGAATGTCTCTGAGACCTCACACGTCTCAGTTATATAAGCCTGGCCGTCCTGTAAGAGCACACTCGGTGTTCATACAGATGTGTCTCAGTTATATAAGCCTGGATGTCCTGTAAGAGCACACTCGGTGTTCATACAGATGTGTCTCAGTTATATAAGCCTGGCCGTCCTGTAAGAGCACACTCGGTGTTCATACAGATGTGTCTCAGTTATATAAGCCTGGCCGTCCTGTAAGAGCACACTCGGGGTTCATACAGATGTGTCTCAGTTATATAAGCCTGGCCGTCCTGTAAGAGCACACTCGGGGTTCATACAGATGTGTCTCAGTTATATAAGCCTGGATGTCCTGTAAGAGCACACTCGGGGTTCATACAGATGTGTCTCAGTTATATAAGCCTGGCCGTCCTGTAAGAGCACACTCGGGGTTCATACAGATGTGTCTCAGTTATATAAGCCTGGCCGTCCTGTAAGAGCACACTCGGGTTCATACAGATGTGTCTCAGTTATATGTCCTGTAAGAGCACACTCTGTTCATACAGATGTGTCTCAGTTATATAAGCCTGGATGTCCTGTAAGAGCACACTCGGGGTGTCATACAGATGTGTCTCAGTTATATAAGCCTGGCCGTCCTGTAAGAGCACACTCGGGGTTCATACAGATGTGTCTCAGTTATATAAGCCTGGGTCCTGTAAGAGCACACTCGGTGTTCATACAGATGTGTCTCAGTTATATAAGCCTGGCCGTCCTGTAAGAGCACACTCGGGGTTCATACAGATGTGTCTCAGTTATATAAGCCTGGCCGTCCTGTAAGAGCACACTCGGGGTTCATACAGATGTGTCTCAGTTATATAAGCCTGGCCGTCCTGTAAGAGCACACTCGGGGTTCATACAGATGTGTCTCAGTTATATAAGCCTGGATGTCCTGTAAGAGCACACTCGGGGTTCATACAGATGTGTCTCAGTTATATAAGCCTGGCGTCCTGTAAGAGCACACTCGGGGTTCATACAGATGTGTCTCAGTTATATAAGCCTGGATGTCCTGTAAGAGCACACTCGTTCATACAGATGTGTCTCAGTTATATAAGCCTGGCGTCCTGTAAGAGCACACTCGGGTTCATACAGATGTGTCTCAGTTATATAAGCCTGGATGTCCTGTAAGAGCACACTCGGTGTTCATACAGATGTGTCTCAGTTATATAAGCCTGGATGTCCTGTAAGAGCACACTGGTGTTCATACAGATGTGTCTCAGTTATATAAGCCTGGATGTCCTGTAAGAGCACACTGGGGTTCATACAGATGTGTCTCAGTTATATAAGCCTGGATGTCCTGTAAGAGCACACTCGGGGTTCATACAGATGTGTCTCAGTTATATAAGCCTGGATGTCCTGTAAGAGCACACTCGGGGTTCATACAGATGTGTCTCAGTTATATAAGCCTGGCCGTCCTGTAAGAGCACACTCGGGGTTCATACAGATGTGTCTCAGTTATATAAGCCTGGCCGTCCTGTAAGAGCACACTCGGGGTTCATACAGATGTGTCTCAGTTATATAAGCCTGGATGTCCTGTAAGAGCACACTCGGGGTTCATACAGATGTGTCTCAGTTATATAAGCCTGGCCGTCCTGTAAGAGCACACTCGGGGTTCATACAGATGTGTCTCAGTTATATAAGCCTGGCCGTCCTGTAAGAGCACACTCGGGGTTCATACAGATGTGTCTCAGTTATATAAGCCTGGATGTCCTGTAAGAGCACACTCGGGTTCATACAGATGTGTCTCAGTTATATAAGCCTGGATGTCCTGTAAGAGCACACTCGGGTTCATACAGATGTGTCTCAGTTATATAAGCCTGGATGTCCTGTAAGAGCACACTCGGGTTCATACAGATGTGTCTCAGTTATATAAGCCTGGATGTCCTGTAAGAGCACACTCGGGGTTCATACAGATGTGTCTCAGTTATATAAGCCTGGCCGTCCTGTAAGAGCACACTCGGTGTTCATACAGATGTGTCTCAGTTATATAAGCCTGGCCGTCCTGTAGAGCACACTCGGTGTTCATACAGATGTGTCTCAGTTATATAAGCCTGGCCGTCCTGTAAGAGCACACTCGGGGTTCATACAGATGTGTCTCAGTTATATAAGCCTGGATGTCCTGTAAGAGCACACTCGGGGTTCATACAGATGTGTCTCAGTTATATAAGCCTGGCCGTCCTGTAAGAGCACACTCGGGGTTCATACAGATGTGTCTCAGTTATATAAGCCTGGATGTCCTGTAAGAGCACACTCGGGTTCATACAGATGTGTCTCAGTTATATAAGCCTGGCCGTCCTGTAAGAGCACACTCGGGGTTCATACAGATGTGTCTCAGTTATATAAGCCTGGCCGTCCTGTAAGAGCACACTCGGGGTTCATACAGATGTGTCTCAGTTATATAAGCCTGGCCGTCCTGTAAGAGCACACTCGGGGCTCATACAGATGTGTCTCAGTTATATAAGCCTGGCCGTCCTGTAAGAGCACACTCGGGGTTCATACAGATGTGTCTCAGTTATATAAGCCTGGATGTCCTGTAAGAGCACACTCGGGTTCATACAGATGTGTCTCAGTTATATAAGCCTGGCCGTCCTGTAAGAGCACACTCGGGGTTCATACAGATGTGTCTCAGTTATATAAGCCTGGCGTCCTGTAAGAGCACACTCGGGGTTCATACAGATGTGTCTCAGTTATATAAGCCTGGCCGTCCTGTAAGAGCACACTCGGGGTTCATACAGATGTGTCTCAGTTATATAAGCCTGGCCGTCCTGTAAGAGCACACTCGGGGTTCATACAGATGTGTCTCAGTTATATAAGCCTGGATGTCCTGTAAGAGCACACTCGGGGTTCATACAGATGTGTCTCAGTTATATAAGCCTGGATGTCCTGTAAGAGCACACTCGGGGTTCATACAGATGTGTCTCAGTTATATAAGCCTGGATGTCCTGTAAGAGCACACTCGGTGTTCATACAGATGTGTCTCAGTTATATAAGCCTGGATGTCCTGTAAGAGCACACTCGGGGTTCATACAGATGTGTCTCAGTTATATAAGCCTGGATGTCCTGTAAGAGCACACTGGGTTCATACAGATGTGTCTCAGTTATATAAGCCTGGATGTCCTGTAAGAGCACACTCGGGGTTCATACAGATGTGTCTCAGTTATATAAGCCTGGCCGTCCTGTAAGAGCACACTCGGGGTTCATACAGATGTGTCTCAGTTATATAAGCCTGGCGCGTCCTGTAAGAGCACACTCGGGGTTCATACAGATGTGTCTCAGTTATATAAGCCTGGCCGTCCTGTAAGAGCACACTCGGGGTTCATACAGATGTGTCTCAGTTATATAAGCCTGGCCGTCCTGTAAGAGCACACTCGGGTTCATACAGATGTGTCTCAGTTATATAAGCCTGGATGTCCTGTAAGAGCACACTCGGGGTTCATACAGATGTGTCTCAGTTATATAAGCCTGGCCGTCCTGTAAGAGCACACTGGGGCTCATACAGATGTGTCTCAGTTATATAAGCCTGGATGTCCTGTAAGAGCACACTCGGTGTTCATACAGATGTGTCTCAGTTATATAAGCCTGGATGTCCTGTAAGAGCACACTCGGGTTCATACAGATGTGTCTCAGTTATATAAGCCTGGATGTCCTGTAAGAGCACACTCGGGTTCATACAGATGTGTCTCAGTTATATAAGCCTGGATGTCCTGTAAGAGCACACTCGGGGTTCATACAGATGTGTCTCAGTTATATAAGCCTGGATGTCCTGTAAGAGCACACTCGGGGTTCATACAGATGTGTCTCAGTTATATAAGCCTGGCCGTCCTGTAAGAGCACACTCGGGGTTCATACAGATGTGTCTCAGTTATATAAGCCTGGCCGTCCTGTAAGAGCACACTCGGGGTTCATACAGATGTGTCTCAGTTATATAAGCCTGGATGTCCTGTAAGAGCACTGGGGTTCATACAGATGTGTCTCAGTTATATAAGCCTGGATGTCCTGTAAGAGCACACTCGGGGTTCATACAGATGTGTCTCAGTTATATAAGCCTGGATGTCCTGTAAGAGCACACTCGGGGTTCATACAGATGTGTCTCAGTTATATAAGCCTGGCCGTCCTGTAAGAGCACACTCGGGGTTCATACAGATGTGTCTCAGTTATATAAGCCTGGCCGTCCTGTAAGAGCACACTCGGGGTTCATACAGATGTGTCTCAGTTATATAAGCCTGGCCGTCCTGTAAGAGCACACTCGGGGTTCATACAGATGTGTCTCAGTTATATAAGCCTGGCCGTCCTGTAAGAGCACACTCGGTGTTCATACAGATGTGTCTCAGTTATATAAGCCTGGATGTCCTGTAAGAGCACACTCGGGGTTCATACAGATGTGTCTCAGTTATATAAGCCTGGCCGTCCTGTAAGAGCACACTCGGGGTTCATACAGATGTGTCTCAGTTATATAAGCCTGGCCGTCCTGTAAGAGCACACGGGGCTTCATACAGATGTGTCTCAGTTATATAAGCCTGGCCGTCCTGTAAGAGCACACTCGGGTTCATACAGATGTGTCTCAGTTATATAAGCCTGGCCGTCCTGTAAGAGCACACTCGGGGTTCATACAGATGTGTCTCAGTTATATAAGCCTGGCCGTCCTGTAAGAGCACTCGGGGTTCATACAGATGTGTCTCAGTTATATAAGCCTGGCCGTCCTGTAAGAGCACACTGGGGTTCATACAGATGTGTCTCAGTTATATAAGCCTGGCCGTCCTGTAAGAGCACACTCGGGGTTCATACAGATGTGTCTCAGTTATATAAGCCTGGATGTCCTGTAAGAGCACACTCGGGGTTCATACAGATGTGTCTCAGTTATATAAGCCTGGCCGTCCTGTAAGAGCACACTCGGGGTTCATACAGATGTGTCTCAGTTATATAAGCCTGGCCGTCCTGTAAGAGCACACTCGGGTTCATACAGATGTGTCTCAGTTATATAAGCCTGGCCGTCCTGTAAGAGCACACTCGGGGTTCATACAGATGTGTCTCGGTTATATAAGCCTGGCCGTCCTGTAAGAGCACACTCGGGGTTCATACAGATGTGTCTCAGTTATATAAGCCTGGCCGTCCTGTAAGAGCACACTCGGGGTTCATACAGATGTGTCTCAGTTATATAAGCCTGGCCCTGTAAGAGCACACTCGGGGTTCATACAGATGTGTCTCGGTTATATAAGCCTGGCCGTCCTGTAAGAGCACACTCGGGGTTCATACAGATGTGTCTCAGTTATATAAGCCTGGATGTCCTGTAAGAGCACACTCGGTGTTCATACAGATGTGTCTCAGTTATATAAGCCTGGCCGTCCTGTAAGAGCACACTCGGTGTTCATACAGATGTGTCTCAGTTATATAAGCCTGGCCGTCCTGTAAGAGCACACTCGGTGTTCATACAGATGTGTCTCAGTTATATAAGCCTGGATGTCCTGTAAGAGCACACTCGGGGTTCATACAGATGTGTCTCAGTTATATAAGCCTGGCCGTCCTGTAAGAGCACACTCGGGGTTCATACAGATGTGTCTCAGTTATATAAGCCTGGCCGTCCTGTAAGAGCACACTGGGGTTCATACAGATGTGTCTCAGTTATATAAGCCTGGCCGTCCTGTAAGAGCACACTCGGGGTTCATACAGATGTGTCTCAGTTATATAAGCCTGGCCGTCCTGTAAGAGCACACTCGGGGTTCATACAGATGTGTCTCAGTTATATAAGCCTGGCCGTCCTGTAAGAGCACACTCGGGTTCATACAGATGTGTCTCAGTTATATAAGCCTGGATGTCCTGTAAGAGCACACTCGGTGTTCATACAGATGTGTCTCAGTTATATAAGCCTGGATGTCCTGTAAGAGCACACTGGGGTTCATACAGATGTGTCTCAGTTATATAAGCCTGGATGTCCTGTAAGAGCACACGGGTTCATACAGATGTGTCTCAGTTATATAAGCCTGGCCGTCCTGTAAGAGCACACTCGGGGTTCATACAGATGTGTCTCAGTTATATAAGCCTGGCCTCCTGTAAGAGCACACTCGGGGTTCATACAGATGTGTCTCAGTTATATAAGCCTGGCCGTCCTGTAAGAGCACACTCGGGGTTCATACAGATGTGTCTCAGTTATATAAGCCTGGATGTCCTGTAAGAGCACACTCGGGGTTCATACAGATGTGTCTCAGTTATATAAGCCTGGCCGTCCTGTAAGAGCACACTCGGGGTTCATACAGATGTGTCTCAGTTATATAAGCCTGGATGTCCTGTAAGAGCACACTGGGGTTCATACA
Source organism: Gymnocypris eckloni scoliostomus (assembly GCA_027564155.1). Lineage (NCBI taxonomy): Eukaryota > Metazoa > Chordata > Actinopteri > Cypriniformes > Cyprinidae > Gymnocypris > Gymnocypris eckloni. The sequence continues at coordinate 12,074,395 of CM050419.1, forward strand.
GATGTGTCTCAGTTATATAAGCCTGGATGTCCTGTAAGAGCACACTCGGGGTTCATACAGATGTGTCTCAGTTATATAAGCCTGGATGTCCTGTAAGAGCACACTCGGGTTCATACAGATGTGTCTCAGTTATATAAGCCTGGCCGTCCTGTAAGAGCACACTCGGGGTTCATACAGATGTGTCTCAGTTATATAAGCCTGGCCGTCCTGTAAGAGCACACTCGGGGTTCATACAGATGTGTCTCAGTTATATAAGCCTGGCCGTCCTGTAAGAGCACACTCGGGGTTCATACAGATGTGTCTCAGTTATATAAGCCTGGATGTCCTGTAAGAGCACACTCGGGGCTCATACAGATACTACATGACTGGACGTTTCATCATGAACACTCCCTCTCCTGGGTCTTTAAACATGGATGCATTTAATTCAGTCAAACATTGGACATCCTTATGGAAATATGATTATATTCTGTAGTTGTCAATTCAATCTGAATCATTTTCCAATTGTTTGTCATAAAGCAACACCTCAGGAAAATGTTATGGGTTTTCAGATTCAAATATGACTTGCTGTTATGAAACAGGACATCATTTCATACATGTCCACTGTAGAGGACACAGGACTAACAGCATGGTAATTATGCATTTTGGGAGACATAACTATTGAATATCATTTTTTTTTTAAATGAAATATTAAATATAATTATGATAATCTGGCCAATTATTACTCCCATTATGTCAATTCATTTTTCAACAGCAACATATTAATATGCAAATTAGAGATAGTGTATAAATACACTGTGTTTAATGGAAAAACGAGTTTATGGATATTTTTAGACACATATTGCATAAAACAAAATGGTATATCAAATAATTTGATTATATATTTTATAACGTAGTTGAGAATCATCCTTAAACAAAGTTTAGTATAAAAGACTCCTGAAACCTAAAAATTGATTGGAAAAAAATCCCATTGTTTTTGCCTTTTTGATGTCTATTCACGCCATTTTAATTTGAGAAAACTTGAGTCTTAGTTTCCTCTACCTAGAATAAAATATGAATAAAATATAATTTTTCAAAAATGTTATGTTAACATTTTTTCTTATGCTCTAACGATGTAATGACATGAAAAAATACCAAATGCATAAAGCTTTTTTTTGGGGGGGGGGGTCTCTCATATATATATATATATATATATAAATATAAGAAAGAGAGAGAGTTTTTCAGATTGATATAAGCACAGGCTGTTTGATCATCGCGCGTGATCATCATCATCATCATCATCATCACTCGTTTGAATGCGAGTGAACGGCGCGACAGGATCCATCAGGAAGCAGAGTGTGTGTAAATAAAGGTGTGTGTGGCTGTAAATGCAGATCTAATGACACACTCACTGTCTGTAGATGAACACTAACCCTCGAGACCAGCAGCACTGAATCTCACTCGAAGCACAAGTGCAGGTAAGAGCATGAAACAAACCTTTATCAAATATTGTGACGTTCTCTGAACCCATAAACGATCCGGTAATACGGTAAAACACGGGTGATGCAGGCGGTAACGACGTTATTAACGGCTCTGCGTCGCGTTGGCCTTGATTCACATGAAAACATGCAGTTATGAGGACTGTAAACACCGAGTTTCGCAAGACATCCTCGCTTTTATGTTGAAAATGGCTGCACGTAAACCGCTACACGCGCCCACGTCTTTCTGAAGGGATTCCTGCTGTTGTTCTGCACGCAGGGCGAGATTTATGGCGTGGAGTGAGAGGTGTGTGGCTCAGCGGTGCACTGGGTTGTTAGAGGAAGGTGTCAGAATCGAGCCTCGTTGACACGGACAGGGTTCAGAGTTCACGCGCTGCTCGCCGCGAGCTGGCGTGACGTCATGACGCTTTAGTTTGGACCACACGTGTGACCCTGCCTGGACCACAAAACCAGTCACGAGGGTCCATTTTGTGAAATTGAGAGTTATGCATCATCTGAAAGCTGAATAAATTAGATTTCCATTGATGTATGGTTTGTTATGATGGGACAATATTTGACAATCTGGAATCTGAGGGTGCAAAAAAATCTTTAAAGTTGTCCAAATGAAGTTCTTAGCAATGCATATTACTAATAAAAACGTATGTTTTGATATATTTACAGTAGAACATTTACAAAATATATTCATGAAACATGATTTTTAAATAATATACTATTGATTTTTGGCATAAAACAAAAAAAATGATAATTTTGACCCATACAATGTATTTTTGGCTATTGCTACAAATATACCCCAGCGACTTATGACTGGTTTTGTGCTCCAGGGTCACAAATGATGTTCATTTCAGATACAAATAAGATATCCTTTTGGTGTGAAGGCATCATATCAATAAGATTGACGATTATCAATATATTAAACTCAGTCAGAATGCGGATTCAAATTTATGACATTTTTAGAAAACAGTTATGACAAAACGTTTGACCTTTTATGTCATAATTAGGGGTCGACCGATATGTGTTTTTCAGGGCCGATGCCGATACCGATTATTACAGATCAAGTAGACCGATAACCGATATTTTGAACCGATATACGTGTCTGGTGTAAAAATGAAAATTAATGCCAAAATTAATAATAACAAGAGCTCTGACAAAAAACGTTCTTTAAATACTTTTAAACATGTCTTTAATTCTGAAAACTGTTAATAACAACAACATTTCCGTTGGTTTTAATTTACAGTACAGTGCAAATGAAGGCATAAAACATTAATTTAATTGATCTTTTAATCAAATGAGAGTTAGACTTTATTTTTGGCAAACAAATGAGTTTACTATTAAAATTAAAACATGGAAGAAATAGCGTATTGTGTTATTATTCTCAACAAAAGTTGTAATAATTGTTGTAGTTGTATTACGTATACAGTAATATATTCGGCTAAACCGAACTTATATTTTGACAGGTTGCCATGAGGACCTTTTAAGTTTCTGTAGCCTATGTATATATGATATGACGATCGTTTTACTCAAATGAAACGGTCAAATGCTCGTGAAGTGACTCTCCGATTAGTTCTGGGGATGCTGTTCGTGTATTTATGTCCTCATTTATGCTGAAAACACCGCGAGCATCACACGCTTCAGTATGTATGTGTGCAGTAAATGAAACCGCACGTCTGTGTCATTCATCAACAGAGATGCAGAACATGCAGGATTCATATTTAAAGTGTTTTTGCGGTTTAATATTTATAGATACTAGTCCATAGCGAGTCGATTTAAGTGTACTGACCTACTTTTGATTAATTCATCCAAACTGACACATTCCGACATTCCGCGTTATACGGTAAAGTCCATTATATGACTGCATTCCGCGATTCCGCCCGCATTTTCCGCATCGCGGACATCATGGGTTATATTGAGGTGTTTTGCAACTTCAGCAACGTCTGCTGCTGCTTTACCTTTGAGAGACAACTGATGCGTGATCACTGACGCAGCGTTAGCATGTGCTTTCGGTGTGAGACTGCCTTCAGTTTTCCGCGTTGATTGGTCGGACTCGTGACTCTCTACATATCAGATGAGCGGTGGGCGGAGATTGCTCTCAGAGATTGAGAGATCGCCTCACTCTCACAGTGTTGAGCTCAGACAGGCTGCATCGAGCCAAATAGTGCATTTAAACATTAAATAATTTCACCTGTATTATTTAGTCACCAATAAATAATGTCACCTGTAAATAGTATGTTTGTTTGCATTATAAAAAAAATATATATATAAATAAATAAATAAATAATAAAAAAAAAATTATCGGCAAATATTTTTTGAAAATGGCCGATATCGATAATCGGTAAAATGCTTAATATCGGCGCCGATAATCGGCCAGGCCGATAATCGGTCGACCCCTAGTCATAATTATGACTTATGACTATCTAATAACTATTACTTAGAATCTCAAACTGTATTGGTTTTTCCATGACTAGAGGTGCACCGAGTGCATTTTTTGGCCGATTCCGATTTTCTTCTAAGAACTATAATTGACAGCATATACAAACAAAAATCTAGGCAAATATCAACGAAAATATTTTTTAATAATAAAATAAATTATTAAACATTACAATTCCCCCAATCTGGACTGATTTACAGATTTTCTCGGCCAGGGCGGATGTTGACGTTCTCGCCGGCGGCGGTGGAACTGTTACCTTGACAACGCTGCGCGTGCGTGCGTGCGTGCGTGCGTGCGTGCAGCATTCAGCGCTTCATCAGTTGTTGCAAATAAATATTTATCCTTATTATTAATTTATTCAAATATTGACTAATTGTGTCTGATTTACTATTATACTTTTTTAAACTGAACTTGCTAACACTTCCGTATTAAATCATATTTCACGTACGAATCACGTACGAATTCTGTGTAACAAACAAAACATTGTATTTTATTGCATTTCTTAACTGTTTTATCAGAATTATAAAAAACATTTTGTCTAAATTATGAAAACTGCTGACAGCGCGGTTTATATAATTTAGACAAAAACATTTAATAATTCTGATAAAACACAATAATAAAACTCGATGTTTGTTTGTTATAACTTATTTCAATATTCCAGAGAATATTATTCAGTGAATTATTCTTCAGTCTTTAGTTATTAAACAGTGTTTAAACCTAAAACTGTAGTTTAAAATGAAGCTGATATGACTTCTGTCCTTTATTCAGAGCTTCTGTGGAAGGTAATCAACGTGATATTATATTCTTTATGCTTAATCATCCCTTTTTAATATAATGAAGAAAAGCCTGATTCATTCAGAAGACATAAACCTTGGTCTTCACGCGTCGGTGCAATGTTTGTGTCTGTGCATGAGAAGGTCAAGCCCCCCCCCAGAAGAAGTGCTTCTGCAAACTAGATAATTGCCATTGAACCTATAATTATAGTAACCATTGTATTAGATTTTCCAATCTGAATGATAAAAAATGTATTTACCTTATGATCATTGTTACTTCATTTTGAATGAAAGTTGTGAGTTGTATGTTAAATACATTTTCACGTAGGTCAACAAAATGATCAAAAAAGTTATTAACTAATCATTTGAATTAAAGCCTGTTATGTACATAAAGAGCCCATGACACAGAATAATCACAATACTGTGTGCTGTATATGCCTTTTGCAAGTTATGTTATGACTTCTTCATACACACCAAAATAACCTGCTGTCTTTATTGTATTCATAAATGCAAAATAGCCATGACTTTATCCTTTATCAGCTCACCATTTGCAACACTGTGTTAAGAATGGTTATATAACTATTAAATATATTACAAAAATGCTAACATTCATTTATTACTAAAGTTGTGTTGTTGTTATGTAGGCTACTAACTGAGCAAACAATAAGGATCACAACTGCAACTTTATTGTGTCACCAACACCAAAGATACATTTATATCAGTTATTAACTCATTTAAATAAATCAGTTACATCAAACAGTTTGTTGTCTCAGTAAGTTGGAGTGTATCCTCAACTATAGCTGTAATAACTCAATTAAACATAACATGACTCAAACTACAAACTATTGTGCCTGAATACCTGCTGAACTTCATCTCACTTCGAAGCATAACGCTTGTTCTGAAAACTGTGTGTGTGATCCACCGAACGAGTGTGTGTGATCCGCCGAGTGTGTGTGATCCACCGACTGTGTGTGTGATCCACCGAGCGTGTGTGATCCGCCGAGCGTGTGTGATCCGCCGAGTGTGTGTAATCCGGAGAGTGTGTGTGATCCACCGAGCGTGTGTAATCCGGAGAGTGTGTGTGATCCGCCGAGTGTGTGTAATCCGGAGAGTGTGTGTGATCCGCCGAGTGTGTAATCCGGAGAGTGTGTGTGATCCACCGAGCGTGTGTAATCCGGAGAGTGTGTGTGATCCGCCGAGTGTGTGTAATCCGGAGAGTGTGTGTGATCCACCGAGCGTGTGTAATCCGCCGAGTGTGTGATCCGGAGAGTGTGTGTGATCCACCGAGCGTGTGTAATCCGCGAGTGTGTGTGATCCGCCGAGTGTGTGTGATCCACCGAGCGTGTGTAATCCGGAGAGTGTGTGATCCGCCGAGTGTGTGTGATCCGGAGAGTGTGTGTAATCCGGAGAGTGTGTGTGATCCACCGAGCGTGTGTGATCCGCCGAGTGTGTGTGATCCGCCAGTATGTGTGATCCACGGCGTGTGTAATCCGGAGAGTGTGTGTGATCCGCCGAGTGTGTGTGATCCGGAGAGTGTGTGATCCGGAGTATGTGTGTGATCCACCGGCGTGTGTAATCCGCGGCGTGTGGATCCGCCAGTGTGTGTAATCCGCAGTGTGTGTGATCCACGGCGTGTGTAATCCGGAGAGTGTGTGTGATCCGCCGAGTGTGTGTAATCCGGAGAGTGTGTGTGATCCACGGCGTGTAATCCGGAGAGTGTGTGTGATCCGCCAAGCGTGTGTAATCCGCGAGTGTGTGTGATCCGGAGAGTGTGTGTGATCCACCGAGCGTGTGTAATCCGCGAGTGTGTGTGATCCGCCGAGTGTGTGTGATCCGGAGAGTGTGTGTGATCCAGAGAGTGTGTGTGATCCACCGAGCGTGTGTAATCCGCGAGTGTGTGTGATCCGCCGAGTGTGTGTGATCCGGAGAGTGTGTGTGATCCGGAGGTGTGTGTGATCCGCCGCGTGTGTGTGATCCACCGAGTGTGTGTGATCCGAAGAGTCAATATTTTCAGTGGCGCTTTAACACGAAACAGGGAACTCGTGAATATTCATGTTCAGCGTCACCGAATATTTCATAACACCGGTCATGTGAAAAATCGTCCGATCACTGGCCGGTCAATCGGTGCATCTCTATGACTTTATACATCAGAATTATGATTTTATCTCATTTTGACTTTCTGTCTCATAATAATGGCTTAGCATCATACTTTAGACATTTTGTGAAGATTGTCTTTTATCTGAAAATTATGACTTTATCTCATAATTTTGTGGCGTCATAACTATTTATGTCATAATTACGACTTAGCTAGCATCTCACAATTTTGAGAATGTTTTTGTCAGAACTGTGACATTTTCAAAATTATGATGTACCAAAAAATTATGCTTAGGTAAATCATTATTGTGAGAAAATTTTATGATATAAATTATGACATAAGTTGGGGGAAAAAACTCATAATTATGACATAAAAACAAGTTTTTGACCTTTTATGTCGTTATTCTGAATTATTTCAACTTTCTATCTAATAATTGTGTCTAATTTGATGTCATAATTGTAACTTTTATGCCACAATTCCGATTATGACTTTTCATCTCATAATGTTGACTTTGTCTCGTAATTTTGGCTTAGTTACATTTTGTGATAATTGACTCTTTATCTCAAAATGTACACTTTTTAATCTTATTATTATGACTTAACGTCTCATAATTTTGACTTTTGATGCCATAACTATAATTCTCCATGCCCCCCCGGCTTCTAGGGAATCCTGTTTTTCCACATTTCTCTCCAAACTGGGAGACATTTAGTCAGTTTGCATTAAAGCCAGAGGAGCATCTCTGTAACTGTACTTTTCTCTGTCTGTACCGCACAGTTCCCAAAGACAGTCGTCATGGCACACGGGTCTCCGGAGGGCTATTTGGAGTCAGAGCTCACCTGTCCCATCTGTCTCCATCTCTTCCTCGACCCGGTCACTCTTCCCTGCGCTCACAGTTTCTGCCTGGTTTGTCTGGAGACACCAGAGAGGGACACGACTTCTGGATTTGATCAAGCACTTTGTTGCCCAGTGTGTGGACAGGAACATCTCAGCCCAGAGTCCCTGCCGAGAAACATCAAACTAAAACAGATAGTCGAGAACTACAAAGCCAACGGCATCAGTGGTGGACTTCAATCCAGTGCGGAAGACAAGATAATCAATGGCCAAGCATCTTCAGAAGACGTGTGCACATCAACAGATTCTGGGAAAAGCGCTTTTGGGGAGAATGAAGTTCCTAGACTGAATCCCGTCATAACTAGTCTTCGAGAAAAGCTGGCTCTAGTCGATGATCTGGTGAATAAGGAAAAGGCCAGAGAGGCTGCGGTTAAAGCAGCACACGCAGATCTGAGGAAAGATGTGAGCAGCGTATTGGAGGAGATAGCAGAGCTGGTGAAGACCTACAACACGACTGCATTAAAGCTTCTGGAGGCCGAGTTGAGACCCAGAGAAGACGCTGTTGGGAAAAGAGTGCGAATGCTATCGGACCTCCAGAAGCCGCTGAGATCCGCTGAACTTCAGGTCAACACGTTAATGGACGAGACGGACGACGCGTGTGTTACTGATGGAGCCGTCGAGAGCCAGCTTTCAAGCTTGACCCTCGAGCCTTTGCAGGACTTCTCAAGCGATCTGGATTTATCCAGCAGTTTGAAGAACGTCTGTGAGAACATCGAGCACCAAAACACCCAACTCCGTCTCGGACTTGGATCCGCTCAGCGGGCCTTACGTGCCGTTCTCAACCCATCCGAAGTGACCTTTGACCCCGACACCATCCATCCCAACCTGGTCTTATCCGAAGACCTCAAGACGGTGTCGTTCAGCGTAGCCAAGCAGCCGTATCCGGCCCGTTCTCAGAGGTTTTCCAGTTTCTTCCAGGCTTCGAGCTCCCAGAGCTTCGTGCGAGGAGAACATCTCTGGAGCTTCCAGGCTGAAGGCTGTCCTTGGGTTTTGGCCGTGTGTTACGCCGATCTGCCCAGATCTGGTTCTGGTAGCGGTCTGGAGAGCAGCTCTGGATCCTGGTGCCTCGTGTACTGTGATAACCTTCTGCGGGCGTACGAGAAAGGAAAGGACACGCCGCTGAGACGTACGCCGTCTCTGAAGAGAATGGAGATACGCCTCAGCTTTAGTAGCGGCACTTTAGCGTTTTACAGCATTAGTGATGTGAGTGGAGATAAAACTCATCTGCACACTTTTGAAGTGCGCTTCACGCACCCGGTGTATCTGGCTGTAAGGATGATGTCCGGTCAACCCAAAGCACATATTACTCTCAACTAGCGTTTGAAGAAACCCACTTGTTTCTGCACCGCTTTCGCCTTATGCAACAAATTGCTAAAATAATCTCTTAGACCTTATTCATCCGTTCATATCCTGTTGTAGTAATGTTTTGATGCAATACATAATTAATGTTCACTTATGGATTGAACGCATTGTCACATGCATTCTGTTTGCAGTATTTAATTTGATCATATACCGTGTTCCTCAGTTAATGTGTTGTTCAGGCATGTGATGTTGCATTTAAGCATGTGCCATTTGTTTAACTTCAATAATACAAGACCACATTACATTTAAATCATTTCTAATTGTTTCTATGCTGTGCTTTACTTTTAACGTGTGTATTAATACTTGTTTGTCTAAATTTAAATAAACAGTGGAATCTACCTTTTTTTAAATACTGCATTATACTGTACTATTTGTTGTATAAATATTGTTTTTGTTGTAAATATTGTATTTCTTTTTCTAAACTCCAAAGTTTTTTATTTTAATATTTGTCTTTTATTTTGAAGGGTTGCCTACATGGCTGCCATCGGCTTCGTAAGGGCGATTAGGCTTTTATTTTGAAGGGTTGCCTACATGGCTGCCATCGGCTTCGTAAGTGCGGTTAGGCTTTTATTTTGAAGGGTTGCCTACATGGCTGCCATCGGCTTCTGAAGGGCGGTTAGGCTTTTATTTTGAAGGGTTGCCTACATGGCTGCCATCGGCTTCGTAAGGGCGGTTAGGCTTTTATTTTGAAGGGTCGCCTAGAAGAGTGGTCTTCGGTGACGTTTTTGTTTTATATACATTTTAATTTTAGTGTGCTTTATTATAATCGCCAAAAAATAACTATTGTTAATATTATTTTGGTACTAATAAAACATAGATGTGCGTTAATTTTAATAATACGATTTAAATGTAAGACAAAGCAAGTGCAAATCCAAGCAATATCAACACATAAAATAAAACATTAGTGCAAAATAAAAGTGAAATGAAGCTACAGTACAGCATAAGCTATCAAAGTAGCAATCAAATGTACACAAATGGTTTCTTTGAGTCTTTTATTTTGAAAGGCTCCACGGGTGGCGGCCATCTTTGATTCACGCGGACGTTTCTCTGACAGACGAGTCTCGACTGACGCATCAGTTTCATTCCGCCTGTAAACAACAAGCCGACGAAAGTTATTATGCCTCAGCTAATAACTTCTGATCACGGTAATACTGAAGCGCCCCGGCTCTGATCTGAGATCATCAGCAGTTAAAGGTGAGCTGTGTTTGTGAGGTTTATCAGCTGATATATCCGCGCGCTGTGTGCGTAATGTGTCATATGATGCATTACGATATAAACATATCGCGCTCGTGCAGTAAACACAGAAGATTGTCGTTTTTGCTTGTGTTTGCTTTCGATCACATGTTGATGTGAGTGTGTTATGTAACGTCATATCTGTGTAAATACACACATTCCAGCGGAGAAACTTTATCTTTCATAAATTCGAAACATTACGATCTCTTACAAAATGTATTTTTTTAAATAAATAAATGGATATGAAAATGTTTGTGAAGCCCGATTTAATCCAGTCAGTAAGTTGTCAAAGCGGGGTTGTAATTTTAATATTAATATATACTATTACTGTATTTATTAATATTTGTATTAGTGTTTATTTTATGTATAATCATTTTAACTTTCGTAATTATCATTATTATTTTTTATTTTTAAACATTTCAGTCTAGCTTTAATTTATTTGTATTTTTGTAATTTTAGTACTAAAGCTTGTTTTTATTTCAGTTAGTTGACAAGGCAACATACATGTCAAAGTTCATGTTTAACTATTGAGTCTTTGTGATATTGACTCAGTTGTGAATCTAATCTTCTGCATGTGTTATAGTTAACTCCTAGAAACCTGTGCTTTACATGCAAATCATTTCTTGTGTGTGTGTAAATCCTAACTGTTGTAAAGTGATAGTTGTGTGTTTGTATATCATGAGTGTAAAGTGGAGGAGTTGTGTGTGTGTATATCATGAGTGTAAAGTGAAGGAGTTGTGTGTTTGTATATCGTGAGTGTAAAGTGATAGTTGTGTGTTTGTATATCGTGAGTGTAAAGTGATAGTTGTGTGTTTGTATATCGTGAGTGTAAAGTGGAGGAGTTGTGTGTTTGTATATCGTGAGTGTAAAGTGAATAGTTGTGTGTTTGTATATCGTGAGTGTAAAGTGATAGTTGTGTGTTTGTATATCGTGAGTGTAAAGTGAGGAGTTGTGTGTTTGTATATCGTGAGTGTAAAGTGATAGTTGTGTGTTTGTATATCGTGAGTGTAAAGTGAATAGTTGTGTGTTTGTATATCGTGAGTGTAAAGTGATAGTTGTGTGTTTGTATATCGTGAGTGTAAAGTGAAGGAGTTGTGTGTTTGTAAATCCTAACTGTTGTAAAGTGAATAGTTGTGTGTTTGTATATCGTGAGTGTAAAGTGAAGGAGTTGTGTGTTTGTATATCGTGAGTGTAAAGTGATAGTTGTGTGTTTGTATATCGTGAGTGTAAAGTGATAGTTGTGTGTTTGTATATCGTGAGTGTAAAGTGATAGTTGTGTGTTTATATCGTGAGTGTAAAGTGAATAGTTGTGTGTTTGTATATCGTGAGTGTAAAGTGATAGTTGTGTGTTTGTATATCGTGAGTGTAAAGTGAAGGAGTTGTGTGTTTGTATATCGTGAGTGTAAAGTGAAGGAGTTGTGTGTTTGTATATCGTGAGTGTAAAGTGATAGTTGTGTGTTTGTATATCGTGAGTGTAAAGTGATAGTTGTGTGTTTGTATATCGTGAGTGTAAAGTGATAGTTGTGTGTTTGTATATCGTGAGTGTAAAGTGATAGTTGTGTGTTTGTATATCATGAGTGTAAAGTGAAGGAGTTGTGTGTTTGTATATCGTGAGTGTAAAGTGATAGTTGTGTGTTTGTATATCGTGAGTGTAAAGTGAAGGAGTTGTGTGTTTGTATATCGTGAGTGTAAAGTGGAGGAGTTGTGTGTGTGTATATCGTGAGTGTAAAGTGATAGTTGTGTGTTTGTATATCGTGAGTGTAAAGTGGATAGTTGTGTGTTTGTATATCGTGAGTGTAAAGTGATAGTTGTGTGTTTGTATATCGTGAGTGTAAAGTGGAGGAGTTGTGTGTGTGTAAATCCTAACTGTTGTAAAGTGATAGTTGTGTGTTTGTATATCGTGAGTGTAAAGTGATAGTTGTGTGTTTGTATATCGTGAGTGTAAAGTGATAGTTGTGTGTTTGTATATCGTGAGGTGTAAAGTGATAGTTGTGTGTTTGTATATCGTGAGTGTAAAGTGATAGTTGTGTGTTTGTATATCGTGAGTGTAAAGTGAAGGAGTTGTGTGTGTGTAAATCGTAACTGTTGTAAAGTGATAGTTGTGTGTTTTGCAGAGCTCTAATCCAGAATGCTGGAGACTGTGACTGATGCAGTAAGTTTGCTCCATTATGCCAACACCAGTGTGTTCCCCACGACGGACAACAGCTCTGAATTCACCCCTGACCACGACAACATCACCAAACCACACCGATGCCTGCAGATCCTGTACGACGACATCGGACGCTCCAGGTACGCTTTCCATCGATGGAGCAGAGGTTACCCTCCCCGAATCCACCGAACTGGGCAAGATAGGGCTGCAACAAACCATTATTGTACTGATTTAATCATTAGACTTTGATTGATTATTCAGCTTTGCAATTAGTTAAAATATTGAGAATAAATGCAATCACTTCAGCTTTTGAAAATCAGATGTGACCCTGGACCATAAAACAGTCATAAGGGTCAATTGTTTTACAAATTGAGATTTATACATCACCTGAAAGAATAAATAATATTTCCATTGATGTATGGTTTGTTATGATCGGACAATATTTGAAAATCTGGAATCTGAGGGTGCAAAAAAAATCTAAATATTGAGAAAATCATCTTTAAAGTTGTTCAAATGAAGTTCTTAGCGATGCATATTACTAATCAATAATTTAATTTGAGTTATTTTAGTACTTCAAACTAAATGGTTATGAAATATATATATTGATTTTATAAATGTGTATGTATGTGTGTGTGGTTGTTTTGGCTTAGTGTCATGTTAGAATAATTATTATACTCTCATACCTTTTGTTCTTTAATATTTGTAATTGTTATTAGCTTTATTATTTTGTTTTCATTTAAATGTTAAGTTTAGACATTTCATTGCATGCATTTGTCATTTTGATTTAATTTATTTATTTAAAATGTGTATATGAAGTATTTATAAAGTCTTAGCGTGTAGTTTGGGATCAGTTTTAATCGATTGCTTCTGTCGCTTTGGATAAAAGCGTCTGCTAAATGACTAATCAAATATTACGTTTTGATATATTTATGGTAGGAACTTTACAAAATGTCATCATGGAGCATGATATTAATATCCTAATGATTTTTGGCATAAAATAAAAATGTATAATTTTGACCCATGCAATGCATTGTTGGCTATTTCTGCAAATATACCCAGCGACTTCAGACTTTGTGCTGCAGGGTCACGTATGTGTCCTTATTATTATTATATGAGCATGTCTGACATACAGGAGTTGCTGTACATTAGCAAGAGGCGAAGGATTTGTGATTTCACGCCGTGTTATTGAGCATTGCTGACTGCGGGCTTCATCTGGGCTGAATGCATGTAGTTTTGAGCTCATACACAGATGGGCTTGTGTTGATCTAACAGCAGACGCTTGTGTGAGGCGCGTGAAATCTGACCATCACAACATGAGCTTTCGTCTCTGTGCCGGAGTGACTCTATGAGACTGTGCTCTGTCGTGTTATTAGCGGTCTCTGAGCTCAGAATAGTTTAGCGTGTCTTTAAGAGGAAGTCATGTGCTCTTCAGAGACGGCTTCCTCTCCTTGTCTTTAAAATCATAAACCAGCAAGTTATGTAGAAAGAAAACCCGTAGCTCTATTGTATGTTGTAAGTCATCTTCAGAGAAAATCATTTTCAAACTTCAGCAAAAATTATACTTTAAGTACAAGTTTAGATGTTTTTAAAAGAAAGGCCAAGGCTGCATTTATTTGATTAAAACATTAATATTGTTGTCATTTTAAATAACTGTTTTCTATGTGAAT
>CM050419.1:12093464-12108464 GCA_027564155.1 Gymnocypris eckloni scoliostomus
AGTAATGATGCTGAAAATACAGAAATAAATGATATTTGTGATCAAATAAAGGCAGAAGAAACTTCTCTCAAAAACATCAAAGTATTAAACAATAGTCTATGTATTGAAACGAGATAGTCAGTGACATGTTACCGTGGAGCAACTTATTATATTATGCTGATGGATTATAATAAGCAACATGTATGTAATTACAGTAAGGTGACGGATGAATCCTTCATAATCCGAGCAGGAAGATGAATGAAGAAAGCTGTGTCTGTTCTGACGTCATGTATTGGGTCTGCTGGCGCTGTCATGAACACAGTGTGAGGATTATGATGTGGTTATGATATTAATCTGTGTTTACAGGTGCTTTGGGAAATCACCAGGTTCTTCTTATTGGCTACTGAGCTCAGCGTCATCATCCTCGGACTGGCTTTCGGTACGTTTCAGATCTCATGTGATTCAGTTTCTCTTAAAAATACAATTTTTCGAATGTTTTTTTGTGGAAATTTCTATTTTTACCCAGTTGCTTTTATTTTTATATTTTTGTTATTTTAATTTTAAGTTTCACTAATTAAATTATGTGTTTGTAATTTTTTATTAGTTCTTTTTAGATTTTTATTTAGCTTTATTTTAGTTTTTGTCATTTTAGTGAGTTGCCAAGCCAGCATTCAACATTTTTATTATATTTTTAGGTTAAATAAATTATAATTTTTTATTGAAGTTTTATTTCAGCTGTATGTAAATTATTGAAATAGATTTTTAATGTTTTTTAAGTAATGCTATAGTTTAGGAATAGTGTAAATTATTGTATTTTGTTCAGTTTTATTTAACACAAGTAACACGCACCTGTTGCATTGTAACTCTGTTCCATTGCAACTTCCTGTTAAAGCGTGGTCTGTGCTGATTGTGTGTGCTGCACTTCCTGTTAAAGCGTGGTGTGTGCTGATTGTGTGTGCTGCACTTCCTGTTAAAGCGTGGTCTGTGCTGATTGTGTGTGCTGCACTTCCTGTTAAAGCGTGGTGTGCTGATTGTGTGTGCTGCACTTCCTGTTAAAGCGTGGTGTGCTGATTGTGTGTGCTGCACTTCCTGTTAAAGCGTGGTGTGCTGATTGTGTGCTGCACTTCCTGTTAAAGCGTGGTGTGTGCTGATTGTGTGTGCTGCACTTCCTGTTAAAGCGTCGTGTGTGCTGGTTGTGTGTGCTGCACTTCCTGTTAAAGCGTCGTGTGCTGGTTGTGTGTGCTGCACTTCCTGTTAAAGCGTGGTGTGCTGATTGTGTGTGCTGCACTTCCTGTTAAAGCGTGGTGTGCTGATTGTGTGTGCTGCACTTCCTGTTAAAGCGTGGTGTGCTGATTGTGTGTGCTGCACTTCCTGTTAAAGCGTCGTGTGTGCTGCACTTCCTGTTAAAGCGTCGTGTGCTGATTGTGTGTGCTGCACTTCCTGTTAAAGCGTGGTGTGCTGATTGTGTGTGCTGCACTTCCTGTTAAAGCGTGGTGTGCTGATTGTGTGTGCTGCACTTCCTGTTAAAGCGTGGTGTGCTGATTGTGTGTGCTCAGGTCATCTGGAGAGCAAGTCCAGCATCAAGCGTGTGTTGGCCATCACTGCGGTCCTGTCTCTGGCCTACTCCATCACACAGGTGTGTTCTACCACAGCCGTTCATTACACCTTCACACGTGACCCTGCAGCACAAAACCAGTCAGGAGTCGCGGGGTATATTTGTAGAAATAACCAAAATACACTGTATGGGTCAAAATTATCAGTTTTTATTTTATGCCAGAAATCATTAGAACATGATTTTTTTTTTATAAATTATGGGATGTTTTTTTTTTTTTTATATAAATTATGGGATGTTTTTTATATATATAAATTATGGGATGTTTTTTTATATATATAAATTATGGGATGTTTTTTTTTTTTTATAAATTATGGGATGTTTTTTTTTTATAAATTATGGGATGTTTTTGTTTTTTTTTATAAATTATGGGATGGTTTTTTTTATATATATAAATTATGGGATTTGTCTTTTTTTTATAAATTATGGGATGTTTTTTTATAAATTATGGGATGTTTTTTTATATATATAAATTATGGGATTTTTTTTTATATATAAATTATAGGATGTTTTTTTTTTTTTTTATTATGGGATGTTTTTTTTTTTTATAAATTATGGGATGTTTTTTTTTTTTATAAATTATCGGATGGTTTTTTAAAAATAAATTATGGGATGTTTTTTATTTTATTTTTTATATTTGTAGAAATAACCAAAATACACTGTATGGGTCAAAATTATCAGTTTTTATTTTATGCCAGAAATCATTAGGATATTAAGATCATGTTCCATGAAGATATTTAGCAAATTTCTTAGTGCAAATATATCAAAACTTAATTATTAAACAGTAATATGCATTACTAAGAACTTCATTTGAAACAACTTTAAAGATGATTTTCTCAATATTTGAATTTTTTGCATCCTCAGATTCCAGATTTTCAAATAGTCGTATCTCAGCCAAATATCGTCTGATCATAACAAACCATACATCAATATAATATTATTTATTCAGCCAAACTGTCATGTATTAAAACGAATGCAGCATCTCTGATGATTTCATTTATTAAAATGTTGTCTCAAAATATATTTAGAAAATAAAATATTTATATTAATATTTTGTACATAAAATTATAAATATGCAATAATTAAAACAAAAATGTAAAAACGGAAATGAATAAACATGTTGAGTTTCAGAAAAGTTTGATTATTTTCACCAGATTTTGGATCAACTTCTGCTCTTTGGTGTTCCTCAGAATAAAACGGTACATAAATACTGAAAATATCAATAGATTTAAACTACACAACTCTCTAGTATGACCTGTGTACAGCTAAACGAGGTCACTGTCATCACCCTTTCAGACGATGCATACATCTCAAATTAGAACAATTATGACTGGTTTTGTGGTCACATACACATTTATTACAGCAAAATAATATCGTTAAGAAGACCTCTGTTGAGGTGGAAAGCGCTCATTAGTTGAGACGGATAGATAATGAGTGATGTTTGTGAAAGCACGCTTCTCTGTGATGCGTTCGGTGAGTTATCGTTGCTCTCTCTCAGGGGACTCTAGAGATTCGTTTCCCAGACAAACATCTCTCCGCCAAAGACTTCAACATCTACGGCCACGGCGGGCGCCACTTCTGGCTGGCCAGTTCCTGTTTCTTCTTCCTGGTATCTGGTTAATGACTTCTCCTTTCTTATGAAGCCGTCTTGTGTTTGCATGATGTTTTACTCTGCGGCGTGATCTGTTTTAGGTGTATTCCCTGATAGTGATTCTACCTAAAACCCCAGTCCGAGAGAGGATCTCGTTACCATGTGAGTAAGCGGTGTTCATCGTGATTCGTGTAGGAAGTGATGATGATGATGATGATGATGTGTTTCTGGTTCTCGTGCCGCAGCGAAGAGAGGGTTTTACGTGTACGCTGCCATACTGTCCGTGCTCAATCTGGTTCAGGGTTTGGGAAGCGCGCTGCTCTGTGCGCTGACATCATCGAAGGCCTGTGGTGAGGATTCATCTCTGACTGTCCAAGAGAAAAACATGCTGATTAAAACTGACTTTAATTGTGCAGAAATGTGACCCTGCAGCACAAAAGCAGTCAATAGATAACAATACACTGTATGGGTCAAAAATATTGATTTTTCTGTTATGCCAAAAATCATTAGGATATTAAGATCATGTTCCATGAAGATATCTAGTACATTTCTTACCATAAACTTAATTTTTGATTATTAATATGCATTGCTAAGCTTCATTTGGACGACTTTAAAGATGATTTTCTCCCTTTGCACGCTCAGATTTTCAGATAGTTGTATCATGCCTAATATTGTCCGATCATAACAAACCATCAATGGAAAGATTATTTATTCAGCTTTCAGATTATGTATACATCTCAATTTGGATAAATTGACCCTTGAGACTGGTTTTGTGCTCCAGGGTCACGTATAGTCCAGCTAAAGATACGTCTGTTTGATTCTGCTGAAGTGCAACTATTGCACGTATACGTGAGGTTCACTTTAAACATCGTGCATTTAAAGACCGATGTTATACAGAGATCATACACGGCTTATTAATAGGGATATTAAAACACATCTGAGGCATGATATTAAGAAACGTGCATTAATGAAATACTCCAAATAAAGTTGAATTATGATTTTATATCAGTAAGTTTTAATAGATATGTTAATGGTTTGAAGTATATTTAGCATGGATTTTTTTTTTTTTTTTTTATGGGATGTTTTTTTTTTTATATAAATTATGGGATGTTTTTTTTTTTTTTTTTTATAAATTATGGATGTTTTTTTTTTTTATATATAAATTATGGGATGTTTTTTTTTTTTTTTATATAAATTATGGGATGTTTTTTTTTTTATATATATATATATAAATTATGGATTTTTTTATTTTTTTTTTTTATATAAATTATGGGATGTTTTTTTTTTTTTACTAGGGTATATTTTGCACGTTAACATAAGCCAGTTAACAGAAATGTTAGTCTTAACACGATTTGCTAATTAAATTTTGTAAACGTGTTTAATTACAAAAATTCAGTATACATCTCATCTGCTATCTTTATATAGTTATATCAAATATTTGGCAATATGTTATGCAAATTTTTAGACTGAAAGATGCATTTAAATAAATATTGCATTCTCTTCTAATTTAATAGTTTTTGATATATTATTATTATAATACATATAAAATAAATTGTCTAATTTGCATAAAATGTGAGTGAGAATGTCTTTGGTCTGTCTCAAGATTTGAGAATGCTATAATAATATTATAAATCCTAATATTTATTTATGCTACATCTGACTTGTCTCTAATTTGAAGCTCTCTGTGTTCGCAGCTGTGTGGACGTGACCACGTTCCTGTACTTCTCCGTCTTTGCTCCTCTGATCTATGTGACGTTCCTCAAAGGATTCTTTGGGTTTGTAGATGCGTCTCAGTCCTGTGCTTTAGTTCTGCACCTGTGAAGGGTTGATTTTTGATTCAGGCGTGCGTGACCTCGTTCAGGGTGAAGTGGGGACGTTTTGAGTCACACGCCATCATGTTAAACTCTTATTTATACGAGCAAGAGAAATGCTGGTGTTCATGATAAGACCGCATTAACACCACCTTAAAGACATCGCTATCCTCAGCAAATATGGCCAGATATTATATTATTATACAAGTCCTTTCTGTTTGGATAGTTTAAACAGAATTGACCCATAAACGGGGCTCTTCTGATACCAAGAGAGGATAAAAGAGGTTATTTTCGTCTCCCAAACCTTTATGAATAACTTTTTGTTCTTTTTATTTAAGTGCAAAAATAGTTTTTAATAACACGGTTGCAGATATCACCGACAGTTATTGTGGTTTTAGACATTTTGTACAAAATGAGATATCAAATTGATACACTTTATCAATAATTCACAGCTAACATGCATAACATATCCTCAATAACATTAAAAGCATAAAAAAATATTACCATTCAAAAAGTTTGTGGTTATTAATAAATACCAGTATTGAGGTAAAAAGTCATAATTATGACAGAAGTGAAAATTATGACATAAATGTCTAAACAAGCACAATTTTTTTTGTCATAGTTATGATTTGAATGTAGACTTTTTATGTCATAAGTTTGACTTGTCTCATAATCGTGCTTATTTATCTCATATCTCATAATATTGTAATTGTAGTTAGGGAAACCTATTTCTGCCACATAAAGCATTCTTTGATAAATCATAATTATGACATAAATCCTGATTATGACAAAAAAATTGAACTTATGAGATACTAAATCGTAATTATGAGAAGTTATTATTGTGACCTAAAAGTACATTTTTGTCATAATTCATGTCATAATTATGACTTTTTCTTATAATTGTGACTCATAATTACAATAAATATATTTTTTTTGTAAATATGGTGGAAATGGGCTTCCATAAGAGTCGCATGATCTTCATAAATCATAATAATATGCTGTTTTGCTGCTCAAGGAACATTTCTGATTATTATCAATGTTTAAAACCGTTATTTTTGTGTAAACTGTGATATATTGAATTTTTCAGGATTCACAGATGAATATAAAGTTCAAAAGAGCAGCATTTATTTGAAATGGAAATCTTTTGTAACATTATAAATGTCTTTACTGTCACTTTTGATCAGTTTAATGCATCCTTGCTGAATAAAAGCATTAATGTATTTGAACAAAGGTTTTAATGGAAGTGTATGTTTATATCTATTGTAATGCTATGTTTACACACACACGATGCCAGTCGTTGTTCATGCGTCCTCCTGGTTTCTCTTCAGGTCCGAGCCCAAAGTCCTCTTCTCCTACAAGTCTCAAGTCGACGAGCCGGAGGACTCGGACGTCCACCTGCCCAACACCTCGTCCTCCGGGCTGGGCCGGAAGGATCTGGATCACGGCTCGTACTCCAGCACGCAGATCGACGGCTCCGGAGCGTACCTGGACGACGTGGTGTCGGGGCCGTTCGGCGGAGCGCACAGCATCAACAGCATCGACAGCGACCGCTGGAGGGCCCTCAACGCCTGAACACGCTTCAACACCGACCAGCATCTGACTCCAGCTCGTCCTGGACTGCCTTGATCCGACACTCTTTCCCAGTCAGTGCTGGTATTGATCCGACACTCTTTCCCAGTCAGTGCTGGTATTGATCCGACACTCTTTCCCAGTCAGTGCTGGTATTGATCCGACACTCTTTCCCAGTCAGTGATGGTATTTAAAGAACACTACACGTTTAGTGTAAATAGGCTCATTTTACATCTCCCCGAGACTTAAAGAGTTGAGTCTGACGGAGCACTTTTAGCATAGCTTAGCATAGATCATTGAATCGGATTAGACAGCATCTCGCTCAAAATGACTAAAGAGTTTCCATAATTCTCCTGTTTAAAGCGTGTTCTTCTGTAGTTACACCGTGTAGGAAGACTGATGGAAAATGAAGAGTTGTGTTTTTATAGACCGATATGACCAGGAACTATATTCTCGCGTAATAATCAAGCACCTTTACGTGCAGCAGGCGTAGTGATATTACACAGCGCCTGAAAGTAGTCCCCAGCTAGGTAACTAGTGATGATATAGCTTATATAGTTATGATATAGCTTATATAGTTATGATATAGGTAACTAGTGATGATATAGCTTCTATAGTTATGATATAGGTAACTACTTATGATATAGCTTATATAGTTATGATATAGGTAACTAGTGATGATATAGCTTATATAGTTATGATATAGGTAACTACTTATGATATAGCTTATATAGTTATGATATAGGTAACTATATATTTATGATAGCTTATATAGTTATGATATAGGTAACTAGTTATCATATAGCTTATATAGTTATGATATAGGTAACTAGTTATGATATAGCTTCTATAGTTATGATATAGGTAACTAGTTATGATATAGGTAACTAGTTATGATATAGCTGGGGACTACTTTCAGGCGCTGTGTAATATCACTACGCCTGCTGCACTCGTGGTATGGCAGTAAAGGTGCTTGATTATTACGCCGGAGTGAAAGTATAGTTCCTGGTCATATCGGTCTATAAAACACAACTCTTCATTTTCCATCAGTCTAACTACACGGTGTAACTACAGAAGAGTCACGCTTTAAACAGGATAAATATCGAAACTCTTTGGTCATTTTTGAGCGAGATGCTAACGGTCTAATCCGATTCAATGATCTATGCTAAGCTACGCTAAAAGTGCTCCCGCCAGACCCGGAGATCGGCTGAATTACGGTAAAACTCAACTCTTTAACTCTCGGGGAGATGTAAAATGAGCCTATTTACACTAAAAGTGTAGTGTTCCTTTAAGATCGGTTTCATTTGTATTCCATGAATTCAACATTCCTCGTGTAACACCAGTGCTCTTAATTTTACATTTGTGTGTTCGGATCTGTACCGCGAGCAACTTTATTGAACGTTGTGATAATGTAATATATTCCATAATCGATCGCCATTAGATGATTTCATGATGTTATGCTACTGATACCAGCAAAAGATCAGCTCATTGTCTGCCATTAGGGTTGTTTTGCACTGATTTGGCTCGTTTGCGTGCTAATTTGAAGTCTTAAGGACCCTGAATCGACCTTGACTCTGTTTATATGCTTCAAGCATAGAGCGTTACTCTAGAAAACATGTGCTATATCATAGTTTTGACAGAATCTTCTTTGGGTTTTATTTATTTAGTTTGAGCCTGTCATCGTCAGGCTTGGGTTCAGGTCTTAAAGTGAACGCTTGAGTTGTAATCTTGACCTTTGCTCTCGTCTCTAGTTGCTCCGGCTCATGTCGGGCTTGTCTTCATGTCATTCCTCGAGGGAGAAAGTGGAGAGAAGAGACCATACTGCTTCGTTTTATTGATTAAATACAACTAGTTCACTTCTTTCGGTGCACGGACACACATCTTCAATAAAACCTGGCCTGAGTAAAACGCTTGTTTCTTGTTGCTTATGTCTCCTTTTGTCTTTAAATATGATTTGAGCATGGATATATGATGTTTATGATTAAACAGTATATATTTAGAGATGTGTGTGAATGCTCTACAAAGGTTTTCTTGTTTGTTTTTTGCACTGGAATGCCACTGTAAATGAGTTGTAATATAATCTGAAATTCAGTGCATATTGTCATACTTAAAGCTTTGCTCTGCCTGTTTATTTAATTGTTTTACTTTTGATTAATTGTAGTCTGTTATCGGAAGCATATCTCAAAGATGTTTTGTTTTTTCTTCACTGAAATGCTTTGTTAAAGATTAGGGTATTTAATCTGTTTAGTCTATAAATTAAATGTTATAATGCAGAAAATATGAAACCATTTTAGTCAAATAACACTGAACTTAAGGCCAACAAAGAGACTTTATTTTGAGCCACACAGACGGACGAGGACTTTTATTTTGGAACATATTTCCGGTGACGTGAGTGAAGTGACGTTCACGAGCCGGAACTCTCGACGTATACGGATGTGAATGATTTACATGTATTCACCAAAATAACGGCTTCTTTTACATTTGAACACTGGATTAATACATTAACACCATTGCTGTGTGAAGGATATATATATATATATATATCACTTAAATTTACTGTAAGAACTAAAAACATGAAAATATGAATAGATAATATACGATTTTTTTACATGAAAAAATTAAATGAGAAAAAGAAAGGCAAAATAAATTAATTAATTAGTACTACTACTTGCCGACCATTTCATCCGATGTAATAATAAAAAACTACAAGAGTGAAAAACAATATTCAACACAAAAAATGCCACGGACTTGATTTTCTACATAAACAGATCAAAAGAGCGACTGATGATGTATCAGTTTCAGTATTTGTATATAGCCTATTATTATAGTATTTATTGATATTTTAAATTAGCTTTTATTTTTACATTTTCATTTTAATGCTAGCTTTAGTAACGTTGTGTGCTTTTTATTTAGTTTTTAATATTTATTTATAGGTTTAAAACATTTTTGTTTCAGTTTTAGTAATTTTAGTACTTCAACTTAAATGAAAATTAGATGTGTTGTAATAAGTTTAAGTTTCTACGTTTAGTTTTGTTATATTTATATGTTATTTCAGTCACCAAAAACAGTTTTGAATAGTTTTATTTGACAACACCGTATCAGATTGCTGAAGTTATTTAGTTTCATTGACTTTAAAGCTGCTTGCCATATAATCACACATGTGCATGTATGAAATCTTCAGCAATACGAGAAAAAGAAAAGGCAAAATAAATGAAATATTATTATTGCTATTTGCCGACCATTTTGTACTATTTGACGACCTTTAAAATGTACATTAAAAATAATAAAATAGTAACACAGAGTGTATTTTTCCCAACACTAATACACTAAAATATAAGAACACAAATTAAGCAAGTAAGCAAACAAATACAAAATGTAATTAAATATTTGAAAAAAAATTCTCCCGCGATCTCGTCAGTGTGTTGAATAGAACTACATCTCCCACAGTGCACTTCCCGTGTCACGTGACGCGCGGGTGTTCGCTGATTTCCTCCGCATGTCGCGGGACGCAGTGACCCTGAAGTGAACCGGGGTGGTGTTATTCGTCTCGTCGGAGTGTTTGAGGTGATTTTGGGGCTGATGGGGGCCGCGGACAGCAGGAGCAGATCCGTGTCATACGGACTCGACGAACAGGACAGTGTCACGGTCATACACGGAGTCAAGGTGACGACACCACAACAACATCTGCACTTCAAACACGGAATAATAATAATAATCATGTCCTGTGTGATACCACTGCACCTTTATGAGATGTGAATGACATATTCTGCTGTAATTGTGCTTTTATGAACAGAAGTCTGTTGTAACTGTCCCTGTTTTGAACTCTGAGAATATGAAAGTATCAGTTTTTCATTGATTCATATGTGATATTATTATGAAATCTATCCTCGTGGCTGGTTTGCTGGGATCTAATGTGCTGTGGAATATAAACCTGTACAGTAATTACATCTGCTCTCACTCAAGGTCAAAGAGTGCAATAAGACTGATCTGTGAACAGTGAGAGCTGTATGTTTATTTGGTTGTATTAATACATTTTTAGTTTTTGGTCATTTGTCTGGATTTATTTACTCAGATATGCACCTGAAAAGGGGAATCATGACTTAAATATATCATAACATATTTGATTGTGAGTGTATCTGTGCTCTCAGTTGTCTGGTGATGTTCGTCAGCGGATGCGGGAGACTGGACCATCATCATCATCATCATCATCATCACCCAAAGCAGAGCGTGCCAAACCTGAAGCAGGTACGAGCGCTTCCGCTCCTCTCTTCAACATCACTCGTTCATATCTCATATTTGACTGAGTTATGATGATATTTCAGGGCCGTCTGCTGCAGAGACACAGGAGGAGCTCAGAAGACGGTCAGTGTTCTCTGCCACAACCCCTGCGGCGCTCTTAAACATCTGTCAATTGTGTGGTTAAACTTGTTGTTTTTCATTTTTATTATTTTTTGTAATTTTATGGTTTTAGTTTTAATTAATGATAATAACCTTGGAAAACCATTACATCTAATGCTACCATGATGCATACATATTTGGCAGTTTAAATATAATATAATATTTATTTATTTATTGAGATTATTATGCATTACAATGATAAACAAAGAATTGTGATTTGCATTCACTAGAATCGAGGCTAGTTGGCTCATTCAACATGACCAATTCTGTGTGTGTGTGTGTGTGTGTGTGTGTGTGTGTGTGTGTGTGTGTGTGTGTGTGTGTGTGTGTGTGTGTGCTGTAGGTTCGAGCGTGAGCAGGCTCTGGTCCAGGAAGAATTGGCCCGGATCAGTCGTAGAGAGACCGAGATGGCGAGAGACGACATGAACCCACCAGCGGTGCTGCGAGAGACAGCAAAGACACAGCAGGAACTCAACAAAACACACAACCTGGTGAGACACACACACACACACACACACACACACACACCCCCACCCCCACACATACACACGCACACGCACGCACACACACACACACACACACACAGACACACCACACACACACACACACACACACACACACACCCCACCACACATACACACACACACACACACACACACCACACACACATCACACACACCACACACACAAACCACACACACCACACACACACACACACACGCACGCGTCCCTTCTCTCGCTTCTCTTCAGCTTTCATTATCCTGACTCTGTCTGTCCTTCTCTGAAATACTGTGTGCATTTTAACATGCTTTACTTTGACAAAACGATTCCTCAATTTACAAACGAATATATTAATAATGAAGAACTTTCAAGAAATAACTCTCACAGATTTGAGTTTGTTTTCTCAAATATTTGTCATGATGAGGCATCTGCCTTCGCAGTCCTCTGACCTCACATGTGCACGCTTCAGTGTTTAATTCAAAGATATCTTTAAAAATCAAAAGCTTGTTTAATTAAAGTGATTAACTGACGCTAACACAAGTAGTTCAGATGTTCTCGAGCAGCAGTATTAATGAGGGTTTGCAGCACTAGATGGCAGCAGGGGGGTTTGATGTTTGAGGAGATGCTCCTCGTTTAATTACAGAGTGTAGTTTATAATAACCAGCTTCATTGTTAATCATAATTACTCTGTTTTGCATGTAAATCTTTTAGTGCTCATGATTGCTATCTTTTATTTTGCACTCTCTCTGAGTTCATTTTCCCTCAGCTGATGTGTTTCTGATCACGATCAACAGTTAGATGCTCAGATGTGTGTTAATACCCAGTTCATGAATTACTCTAAACACTAGACGAGTGTAATATAACTGTAAACCACTGTAAGAAGCGTATGATCCCTGCAGAAACCGAGACATTGATTTGGTACAGTCATTAAAATAGGGAGAAGTTAAATTGAGTGCAGCTTTCTCTCTGCGGTGTGACACCTGGCTGTAATGTCTCTCTGTTGATTCTCAGCCGGATGAGTGTTCATTTATAAAAAAAAAAAGGTGAACTAATTACACGATTTTACAAAGACAACATTAACTACAATAGTAGCTTAAATAGTGCCAAAACTGCTGACTTTACCAATTGGTTCACATTATTTTACCTCAGACAATAGAAAATAATCATTTCAGAATTGAATAACTACAGGTAATTACTATGTAATAACAACAAGGTTTTAGTTTAGTGAAAAAAATCATGACTTCTATGGACAAGCAGTAAAGTGTTTTAAAAAAAAAAGTACATTTTGATCGTCAGATAATCAGTTTTTACATTGTCTAAGCTGAAAAGTGAATGCAGAAAGATTTTAAAAACAGATGCAAACACTACACTCATCACGCAATCCTAAATATATAAATGAAGACATCAGAAGCTGAGGATTTCATGAATGAGTCTCAATTCTGAGGCAATGTGCTGAGAATGTTAAGTTCATATATATTGTATGAAAGCTGTTAACAGTGGCATCTATCCTAAAATTGTGTGTACTATAAAGCTCAAAGCCACATTTAGAGACGGCTTTCATTACATAAAAACACACCCAGAAAATGTGGCCCTCATGAACACATTTATTTCCAGTCACAACCCTCTGTGATGATACATCAAGGAGCGCATGTCAGTGCACAACCGGTTCAAGTGTGCAGGGTAATAGAGGGATAAACACAGTGTGTAGCTGCTCAAACAAACGCTTTGTACACATCTACGCACACAAACACACACAAAGGCATCAGGAAGGAGTCAAATAACTCCCTCGATCAGATCCTCTCATCATATTCTGTGATTCTCTCCTCTCCATCACAACTCCATAACCATCTAGCTCCCCGTCATCACAAACACAATCAAACACGCACACTTCTCCTCAAAAACATCCTCTTTCATAGTTTAGTCCACTGCATATATGCACACCAGGGCAAAAGGTAATAAGACTACAGACAGTCCGTCTCTTCAACATGAAACTATGTATGAGCACTTGTAACAAGAAAGATTGTATACGTGAAGAACTGATTGGATGATGGAAAGTGTCTCTAATGACTGATTATAATAAGAGGGATTGATGCATATAACACGTGTTAGTTTAGTATTTGATACAATTATAGTTTTACTAATATCTATATGGAAGCACGTTTCTGTAGAAGCCCGTTTCCGCCACTGAATAAAAAAAGTCATTGTGTCTTTTTATCTCACTATTCTGACTTTTTTTTTCACAGAATTGCGTGATATAAACTCACATTTGCAAGTTATAAAGTCAGAATTAGGATTTTTATCTCACGATTCTGACTTTTTATCTTAGAATTGAGAGATATAGACTCAGTTACCTTTTGTATTCAGTGGCTAGCCATATAATCACACATGAATTAAATCTTTGTGTGTCTGTGTCTGTGTGTGTGTGTGTGTGTGTGTGAGAGTGTGTGTGTGTGTGTGTGTCTGTCTGTCTGTGTGTGTGTCTGTGTGTGTGTGTGTGAGAGTGTGTGTGTGTGTGTGTCTGTCTGTCTGTGTGTGTGTGTGTGTGTGTGTTGAAAGTCACACACTTGTATTTCTCCCATTATATTTGTGTTACTGAAGTGACACAGCACACAAACACTGATACATGTGTCTGAAGTGTATTTTCATCCCGTCCCATCATGCTTTGTTTGCTGTCTTACTGTACTTCACGTCAGTGATGTGGTCACAGAATCTCATTTCTCCCTGGCATTATTCAGTGCCGTGTTTCTGTCTCTCTGTTGTGTATGGCCAGTTTCCATCATCGATCAGATCTTCATCGTGTGCTGCTCCTCGACCTCGTTTGAAAGCCATCGAGAGGTTTGTTGAATTGTAAATGAACACGTGATGTTGAGCAGGTTCTTCTGTCTCTCTCTCTCAGGCCCGACAGCTGAAGAAGAAAGAAAATGAGCTGAAACATCTGGAACAGTTTTACAAGGAGCAACTACATCTGACGGAGAAGAAGGTGTGTGATGCACAAACACATTTTTACATTTGAAGCCTGAATTTGACCCATTTATGAACCTTTTTTCATTGCTGGAAATAAAACATGTCAGTTTTAACAGGTTTTATTATTATGAGGATATTTACAAATGTGTCCTTTAGAAGTGCAAACACACCGTCTCGTCTGTGATCTTACTGTAAGTGCTTCAGGCTGAAGATGGTTTCTTTCCTCGGATGTGTTTATAGTTGGTGTGTCTGCATCTGTTTGCATAAATGCGATAACGTTGAGGTCATGATGATTATGCGGCTTCATCTGAACCGCGGCGCTCTCGTGTCACATCAACATCCTTTATGCTTCTGATGAGCGATACGCCGCTTTAGTGTGTGTGTGTGTGCGTGTGTGTGTGTGTGTCCGTGTGTCTGTGTTTGTGTGTGTGAGAGAGAGTGCGTGCGTGTGTGAGTCTGTGTGTGTGTGTTTGTGTGAGAGAGAGTGTGTGTGTGCGTGTGTGTGTGTGTGTGTCTGCGTGTGTGTGTCTGCGTGTGTGTGTGTCTGTGTGTGTGTGTGTGTGTGTCTGCGTGCC
>CM050419.1:12113464-12118464 GCA_027564155.1 Gymnocypris eckloni scoliostomus
CGCATTGACCACCAGCCTCTGTCAGTCAGAAGACATTGATTTAAACGCACATCAACCACGATATAACCACACAAATATTTGACTGATGTTGTCAGAGTTATCGCTCTGACACATAAACAGTCTACTCCTAACATTTGACCATTCACTGTAGTACTGGACAATGATTAAATAAACCTTGTGGGTTTATCAGTCAATTTTGTTTTCATTGTCTCATATAAGTATTATGATGCATATTTATGCATAAACCCCATTGTAAAGGCATATTAAATATTCACTATATAATAAATTAAGAGCTTTTTAAAACGCATGAAATTTAAAGTTTGTCATGCCATTTGCTGTGTACTGAACCTATTCACTGCTCCATCAGTGTTTCATGCCAAATCGCTATATTTCCTTGTTTAAAATGTACCTCACTCTTGACTCACAAAGAGGTGCTCAGCACTGACGTAAAAGCTGTAGTTCGTCTTGTTAGAGACAAATGTTGAGACGCCAGTGTGATTCACTGAACATGTTCAGACTGAGCCAACAGACCATTTTAACAGGATAAATTGAATATTAACAAAATGTTTGATAAAAAATGTCATTTTCATGAAAACTATTCAAATGGATTTATAGTTTGAAAAGAGTCAAATACTTCGTGATTATTTAGTACTTGTTAAAACAATAGTTACATTAGCTATATTACTGTAAAAAATATCAAAGGCAACATTTATAGTATTACTTTATCAGAGAGCAGAGAGCGCATTACATAAACTACATCAGAATCGCATTCAGCCGCGCCATGAAACAAATCGGTTGGTATTGTCAAAAATCCTGATTGAACAATTGAAACAGTGTAAAAAGCGTAACAGAATCCCTCTAAATCAACAGTGAAACCATAACGAGCACGGTAAACGATGATTGTGTTCTGATCCAGAGAGAGTGTTGTTAAATGACACGCACACATCTGCTCCAGCTGTGCTGTTAAAGAGACACACACAATATACAGATGTGGAAACATCCAGAGACGCTTCAGTAGAGCCGAGAATCAACAGATTGTGAGAGAAAGCGCTATCTCTACAACATTATCTGAGCTTTACTTATTTGCTGTTTATCCCATTAGACTCTTACTTCTCCAAGAGAGGAGAATCTCTAATTAGAAGACTCGTTAGTGATTCGAACAAACTCCTTAAAGAGATAGTTCAGTTAATAATAAGATTTCTGATTTCTCTACCTCTTGCATCGGGTAATTGCAGATTTAATAAGATAACGCAGTCTAATTACTGCAGCTGCGTGATGAAGATGTAATTACACTGATAGATTATAATCACGTTCAGGGTGTTGTGTTTGTGTCAGCTCGGAGCTGAAGGAACGAGCAGATATTACACAGAGAAACCGTATTTCACACTTCTTTCCCTGAAGGGCATTTATAAAGTCAGTCGAGGTTTATTACCCAAAACACTCATCCTTTATGTTTTCATGACTGCTGTCACCATGACTATTACATCTTTTGACACTGTACCTTTAAGACGACGTTATCATTTCGGAACTATTGCTTAATATTTTGAGTTAGCTTTTATTTCTATTTTTTTTGTTCAATTCAGTGCAGTTAATTTTGTTGCGTGTTTTATCATTTGTATCAGGTTTTCTCTAATATTTATATATTTTTCGTGCATCAAGTACATCTAAATGAAAATGATAAACTTTGCCTTGACAGCTATCTGAAATAATTTTTAATTAAATTAATTTATATTTTATATTTAATTTCAGTTAACCTTTATTCTATTAATAATTCTAAAAAGTCATTTTTTAAGGTTTAAGTCATTTAGTTTTAGTTAATTATAACAACCCTGGTTTGAGACTACATTTCTGAGCAGGGATAGTTTAGTATTATTTAAATACTGTTAATTAATTAACAGTATTAATTAATTAACTGGTTTGTGGACCAGTTTTTATTTTTATATTTTCAGTTTTCGTTTAAGTTTTAGTAATTTTTTTGTGCTTTTGTTTTATTTTTTATAATATTTCTACAGAATTAATGTATTTTTATTTCAGTTTTCAGTCATTTTAGTACTTTTCATCTAATATTTATATTTTATTTTCATCTTTATTTAACATTGTTTCTGAATGAACAGTTTTCAGTTTAGTTTGAATGAAAGCTAATGCAGTTAGTTTATATCAGTCGTGATTAATCAAGGAAAGCAGATCCTGTGCGCATCATACTCGTTATGATTATTTGATCAGCTGTGAGAAGCAGATCATTTCTCTGGTAAGAGGTGACCTGCGGCAGATGCATTGAGTGAGATGTGAAGCTGTGGAGGTTATTGTCGTGTAAATGCTCATAAAACTCACCTAATAAAACGTTACGACGTCTCCCTCGGTGTCCGCGAGTGCTGAGAGAGTGCTGACAGAGCTGGAAAATAATGACGCTGTGAGGATGCTGAAGAGTTCCTCCACACACACACACGTCTGAGCGGTGCATTGTGGGATTGATACAGAAGAAAAACACTCTCGAACCAAAGCTAGAATGAGTTATGATATATCTCTTTTGATGATACATGTGGCAGAAGATGCTTCTGTGAGCATGGCTCGTTGTAGATGGAGAGTGCAGGAAACATTATTCATGATTTGATTGTGTATTAATGAATGAAGTGTTTCTGCAGAACACTGAATACTATCAGCAGACTGCACACATGTACGAGCAGGAGGCGCTGAGAGCAGAAGACACGGTTACGTGAGTACGGTTTCACTATCATACTATTAGAGATTTAAAATGTATATTTTCATATTAAGTTTTTGTATTAAATGTAGTGTTTTTGTTATTTGTATTCGTTTTTTACTAGGTTTATTAATTGTATTAATATTTTTATTTTCGTTTTTGATTTAGTTACTTCTGTACATACATTTAAAAATAAATGAAAATGAGAAACTATAGCTGAAATGTAATGTATTTTACATAAAAAAAAATCAAGATTAAGAGATTAAAGTCGTAATATTTAGAATAAAGTGTAATATTTGAGTAAAGTCAATATTGAATAAATGTATATTTCGAGAAAAAGTGTAATATTTTGAATAAAGTCGAATATTTAAACCCAATATTTCGTTATTAGTGCCACTTTATTAATATTTGACTTTTTTCTCGTAGTTGACTTTATTCTAAATATTACGACTTTAACAATCTTAGATTTATTTTTATTTTTTATGTGGCACCAAAACGTCGTAGTAATGTAATGTATTTTATAAAGTATAAAAAGTTGTTCATATTTATAGTGTAAATTTGTATTTAAAATGTAAAAACAAGAAAGTATTTTATTTATTGTATTTTAGTTGTTTGGTTTGACTTTTTTATGTTTTTAGTTTTCGTTTAACTTAAAGGCGGGGTAAGTGATTTCTGGAAGCCAATGTTGATATTTGAAAACCAAAACAAACACGCCTACCCCAAAAGGGTCTCGCCTATTTTGAAATACCACACACGCACATAATCAAACCCAGGCAACGATTGTCTGTGAAACATAAGCAGAAATGACCAGGAACATTATGTCCCAGGAGCTGTTTACACCCAGACCTGTTTTCTATCTGGGTCTAAACCAGAAGATTAGGCAAATACTCTGGTGACTTAACGCTATTCTGCCTGCTTTCATACCAAGACATTTCAGACTTGCATCCTCGGTAGTTCGGACTTCATGAGTTAGACTCGAGTGTGAGCTCGCGGGACGAGGTAATCCTGCAAACAGCAGCGCTTTGATAACCTCGGCTACTGCAGTCTTCCTCACTGTATTTACAGACCAAATATATCAAACACCACTGCCTCTTTTGTTTTCATTTAAACATATTAATAGCAGAAATGTAGTTCAGAACGTACATTACAATGAAACAAACATTATATCAAACATTGCCTGTTTTCATTTTCATATTCGAATGAGCAAAGATTACTTGTTAGATTTCTCCCGAATGTTCTTATGTTGAGCACCAGAGACTCAGAGCCAGTGGTAAATGGACCAGCGAGTTATGCTCTCCTCGCTGATACTGAACACTGAGCGCCCGGTGATCGTGTTCTCTGAAATCAGTCTGCACATTTCTCTGACGCTGTTTTTATAAATCCACAGATTTGAGTTTTCTACATCCTCACCTGAAATCTCTTCAGTGTAGACCGAGTTTTAGCTGTTGGTCTGCCGCTGGGTGTAGACTCGTGTTCTCACCTGGCGAGAAGCTCCCTCGAGTGTCTCTCGCAGGCCTTCTGTCTGCTCGAGTTCTCTCCGCTGGGAAGCTGAGGTCTTCTCCTCGAGTTCTCCGCCAAGCTGAGGTCTTCTCCTCGAGTTCTCCGGCGCTGGGAAGCTGAGGTCTGTCTCGAGTTCTCCGCGCTGGGAAGCTGAGGTCTTCCTCGAGTTCTCTCCGCGCTGGGAAGCTGAGGTCTTCTCTCTCGAGTTCTCTCCGGCGCTGGGAAGCTGAGGTCTTCTCGAGTTCTCTCCGCGCTGGGAAGCTGAGGTCTTCCTCGAGTTCTCCGCGCTGGGCTGAGGTCTGCCTCGAGTTCTCTCCGGCGCTGGGAAGCTGAGGTCTGCTCCTCGAGTTCTCTCCGGCGCTGGGAAGCTGAGGTCTGCTCCTCGAGTTCTCTCCGGCGCTGGGAAGCTGAGGTCTGCTCCTCGAGTTCTCTCCGGCGCTGGGAAGCTGAGGTCTTCTCCTCGAGTTCTCTCCGGCGCTGGGAAGCTGAGGTCTTCTTGCTTTATCGATCCGCAGACGTTTCCCTCTTGTGTTTATCTTTCTGCGGCTGTGCACTGAACGCTCTCTCCTCCACATCATGAGTAGACACGCCCCTTACTGCTGATTGGCTACGAGTTTGTTTTGATATTCGGCCCCGATGAAAAATTGCATACCCTGCCTTTAACTAGTATACCTTGGTTTGACTTGATTTACTAAGATAACATTTGAATCTTTAATGACTGATTTGTTATGTGAAAGAGCAGAAAGCTGTTTGTCGAGTCACGGTCATGTCTACTCATATCAATGCCAGACTTCATCTCTGA
>CM050419.1:12120964-12125964 GCA_027564155.1 Gymnocypris eckloni scoliostomus
AGTTAATAATGTTGTTTTAGTTTAGTTTAGTTTTAGCATCAGTTCAAGCCTGAGAGAGGAACAGAGTCACGTGACAGACACAGTCATGAAGCTCGTATGTGTTTGCACACGAGCCGCGATTAAGACGATTTCTGACACGCTGTACACTCCGCTGTGATGTCACTAACAGGCGGACCGCGGTCCGGGTCCGGACCCAAAAGCCGTCCCACACGGACCCGGACCTACAGCCAAAATATAAGGTTATGATGTAAAACCTGGCGGGGCGCTTCTACGTGATACCGCTCAGCCAATCAAGTCTGGTAAACATTGCGACTCGACAGAGTGCAGACAGATGAGAGAGTTCGCGGCTAGTAACACATGAAAAGACGATAGAAAGAAAAAGAAAGATACATGTAGAAAACAAAAGGAGAGATACAGACGACTGCGCCAGAGAAAGTTGAGAAACAGGCGAGTGAGACGGAGAAAGGGAGATAAAAATAAGTAACAAATACGTTCTCCAAAAGCGGAGGAGTGTGATATAAGAGCGGTACAAACTGGTGATACTCTAAAACTGTTCAATTGTTAAGATGTGTTGAAATTAATTATTTGTAAATTGGTTGCGATTGTTGAGTCAAGATATAAAACAGAGAAGGAGAAATTCAAGCTTTTCCTCCCTTTATTTTATTTGTCTGAAGTTAAGCACTTTATTTGAACATACACAATTTTCACATTTTATTTATTTTCTCTTATTTTGAAATACAGCCCTACTTTTATTTTGTTAATGAAAAAAACATACATATCTACAGTCATACATATATGTTCAGTTCTATGTAACATGACAATAAATATTGTCAACAAGTGTTCTGAATTAATTTGATTAGGCAGGCAGGTATTTATTACATGCAGATGCTGAAACAACAACTAGGCTACTCATAAATATATAAAAGCTATAAAATATATAAGCTATCACACTAAATAGTAAGACAATATGATTTTCCGGGCCTTTGCTTCAAGAAATTTTCTCTAACTGGACCTCTGTACATTTTAGTTGAATACCCCTGTTCTACACCTACCCTACACCTAAACTTAGCCCTCACAGGAGACGGTGCATTTCTATTTTCCCTCAAAAAAACTCACTCTGTATGATTTATAAGCGTTTTAAATTATGGAGACACTGAAAATGTCCTCATAAATCACCTTCTCCTTGTAATACCTATGTCATACCCATGTCATTATACAAATTTGTGTCCTCATAAACCACATAAACATGCACACACACAGACACACACACACACATACACACACACACACACACACACGACACACACAAACACACATGACACACAAAACTCTACATTTGAACAGTCAATAGCAAATACTTCAACTAATAACAAAACATACAGTTGCTGATTCAGAAGAACCAGATTGTCAGAGCAAAGTCGAATTCATATTTCTCTTTACTGTAAATGTCTTTACAGATTCGAAAGATGTATTAGGCTACTTTTATCTGTATGACCAAAAATGACGGAGATTTTAAGAGCAAGTGAGCGCACCGGAGCCTGTCCTGCAGCAAACACGCTTCCACACAAACACTTCAATAGCGCACATTTCTCTAGGTTAACATCATATTGAGCGGCCATGTAAAGTTGCTACTACATACATCTTTCAGATGAAAAGCCATATTTGAGGTCGATGAAAACGGACTGCGTCATTCACTTAACCAGCGCACCAAAGCAAACAGGAGGAGAGCATACAGAGACAATTGAGTTCAGAATTAAAATATACCGTTTAGGCTGTAGTTTATTTATATATAAGGTATATTTGTGTATAAAGTTGGGTATCTGTTCTATTTCCTGTGATTCGTAGCGATTTTGTTTCCCATCCCGCGGGATTCCCGAAAAAATATCAGCCTCTAAAAGAGACGTATGGTTTGTTTTTTTTGTACCATATGTGACCCTCTCTGTGAAAACCCAGCTAAAGTCGTTTTTTTGACATTTACTATTTTCTGCTTAAAATCATCATATATATTGTAAAGAACATTCTGTGAAAATATATTCGTTGTATCTTTAATATTGACCGAGTAAGGCCATGTCAAAGATTGAACTCATAGTGAAATGAATGCTTGTAATCAATCTTTGATGCTCGTTATCTCAGAACTTGATTTTTAGACTTTAGTCTGGTTTTTACAGAGAGGGTCACATATTTTTGTTGTCGAGTGGGTTCAGACTGCAGCACTTTACTGTGGTAAAACCACACAAGCGATCCGGATATATCCAGCGGTTTAAGATTCAGGGTGATAGAGACGGAGCAGATCAGGAGACCTCGCTGCGCTGGTAATGAAGCAAACGCGTGTCAGGACGATCCTGAGATCAGGAGAGCGTCTGACAGCTGTGTGATTGATTCAGATGATGAAGCTGACAGCCATTGTTTGAGACGGTCGCAGTATCTCTGAGCAGACAGTAGACGTCCTCTGACCTTCATATTTGTGAGGCTTTCACGCTGAACCCGCTGACATCCGAAGCTAAATATGGCACATGAACGCCGCCTCGTTCGGGAAATATCCGTTTGATTGACTGTACCGGAAGAGAAATGCCACATGAATCAAGAGTTGTCATTCAGCATCTTTTCTCATCTGTGCCACCACTTCCTGAAACTCTTTATTATTCCTTATTCCAGAATATCTGAATGTTGTTTCATCAGATCAAGTGTCTGTATCGGCTCTTTTCTCTCCCGAACTTCACTTTTCTTCAAGTATGCCTTTTAACTAACTAACCTTTTTTGGGGGGGCAAAACTAGATGATATATAATATATATATATATATATATATATATATATATATATCAAGTCCGTAACCATGTCTTGAACATTGGGGGGACCAACTTTAAATGTATATGTTCATTCAAACAGTTTAATTTAATCACTTCAGTTTAATCACCAGGAAAACCAGTGACTCCGGTGAAAACTAGGTTTCTGCTGGAAGAGGTGTTAGTGAGACCAGCAGGGGGTGCTCACCCTGTGGTCTGTGTGGGTCATAACACCCCGGTATAGTGACGGGGACACTATACTGTCAGAGCACCGTCTTTCAGATGAGACGTTAAACCGAGGTCCTGACTCTCTGTGGTCATTAAAAATCCCAGGATGTCCTTCGAAAAAGAGTAGGGGTGTAACCCCGGTATAACGGCCAAATTCACCCACTGTCCTCTGACCATCATGGCCTCCTAATCATCCCCATACACTGATTGACTTCATCACTGTCTCCTCTCCACCTGTAGCTGGTGTGTGGGGGGTGTTCTGGCGCACTATGGCTGCCGTCACATCATCAGGTGGATGCTGCACACTGGTGGTGGATGAGGAGATAACCCCCTTCTATGTAAAGTGCTTTGAGTGACCAGAAAAGCGCTATATAAATGTAACATTATTATATTAATGCGCTGCTTTCATTGACACACAGAGATCGGAGATTGCAGACAGAAACATTCATACACTTGCTGTCAATGCTGATTTGTATTAATAAAATATCGATTCTGAATCGCTACACTATATTTCTCAGCAACGCGGGTGTAACATGGCTGATGAAGTGAAACTCACAGCGTCACTGTTTGCTGCGATGACTTGGGTAACTTAATTCACACATGCAAGCTCTCTCTCTCTCTCACTCTCTCTCAAAATAGCCATATTTGAGGAAAAGAAGTCGAGTAGTTTGCATCACAGTATATTCACTTTATTGCCAAAAGTATTGGCATCCCTTCTAATGAAAGGTTTGACAGCTTTAGTAATTTCCATGAGTACAAATCTTAATGTTGAAGCATATAATGATATTCTAGGGAATCTAATTGTATATCAACAGTTTGAACTCTTTTCTATTCTATCATGACAGTGTCTCTGTGTATAAGACAAGAATCAAAGAGAAATGATGATTCAGTCAGTGTGGAAGAACTTGACTGGTCTGCAGAAAGCAGCTGAACACCTCTGGTGTGACTTTACATGAGCCACAAACACCAATGACTTGTACATATGTGTACAGCCATTTCATACACGTCATAACTGATGCAACAGAGGTGCAAATACAATTTATAAGTACATTAATTTCTTTGCCACAGTTTCGAAGTGCTGTTTTCTCTTCTAAAGAAGGGTGTCCCAGTACTTTTGACCATATAATGAATTGTGTGTGTGTGCGCGTGTTCGCGCTGCAAAGTGCGCGTGTGTGTGTGTTTGTCTATAGCGTGGGCTGCTTATAGATTAACTCAAACTAAAGTCAGGAGAGGTGAGCCACACGAATGAGGTTTATTATGGAAATCAGCGCTTGATGACGTGACTGTTTGTTTGTTCTCTGCAGAACTTGCTGGTGAACCACGGATGAAGATGATGAGGGGTGCTGAAGAAGAGGAGCAGCGTTAGAGGACGTGTGTGTGTGTGTGTGTGTGTGTGTGTGTGTGTGTGTGTGTGTAATGGTTGTGTTTGTTGAGCTGATCTTCATTTACTGTGAGCAAATAAAGTCTCTTCAGCGTCTGTTTCTCTCTTCAGTCTCTCATTACTCTGTTAGCTGTCCTGACAGTGAAGAGTGTTCATCGGTCTGAAACTCTGCACAGATGAATATTAAACTCACCGTTATGGAGGCAAAACATCATCTTTGTCCACTGCCGTGTGCTCTGAGAAAATGAATTTTCTCTGAACATATAATTCACACATTTTTCAACAGTTTATGCATTTTTAACTTGCTAATATTTCAGTATACTTAATGCATTATTGAACATACAGGTGCATCTCAATAAATTATAATGTTGTGGAAAAGTTCATTTATTTCAGTAATTCAACTCAAATTGTGAAAATAAATAAATTCAATGCACACAGACTGAAGTAGTTTAAGTCTTTGGTTCTTGTAATTGTGATGATTTTGGCTCACATTTAACAAAAACCCACCAATTCCTCGACACTAATTTATTGAGATGCACCTGTACATCTCTAATATTTTAGTGTCGTTTATACATTTGCGGTAATATTTCAGTTTAGTTTATGTATT
>CM050419.1:12130964-12140964 GCA_027564155.1 Gymnocypris eckloni scoliostomus
TGAGGTCAGGAGAGTGAGGTTTTACACACAGCCCTTACTGGCATAGCTACATCCGTTACACAGGCAGGCCTCAGCGTGTGTCTCTCTCG
The DNA here is from genome assembly GCA_027564155.1 of Gymnocypris eckloni scoliostomus. NCBI lineage: Eukaryota > Metazoa > Chordata > Actinopteri > Cypriniformes > Cyprinidae > Gymnocypris > Gymnocypris eckloni. The sequence goes on from CM050419.1 coordinate 12,131,054, forward strand.
TAGTCCTGATTGAACCGCCTCAGGACTGTTAAACACAGAAACTTCGACAGTTCTTTGAGGATCAGCTCCACACACACCTCCAGGTGTAACAGATGGCGTTCCCAGCTCTGGACCCCAGGTACAGCTCATCTCTCTAAACGTCCCCCGCCGCTGTGAGAAGATCACTAAACGCACATGGACAGTGACTGATTGGTGTTAAACGTGTGTGATGCTGCTCCTCTCTGGATTGTATTTCTGTCACTGGTATATGACAGAGATGAATGGCTCTGAGGGGTTGTTTGTGGAGGTGTGCATGTGTGTTTGGAGAAGGCTGAAGGGATGTCACGAGTCACTGGATGTGATGTCTTGGCAAGCAGGAGATAAGTGTTAATGAGCAACCAAAGCTTGTGTGTCGTTCAGAACTGAAAATATAGCCTGCAGTACTTGTCAAAAATTTGGAAACATTATGATTTTTAATGAAGTCTCTTCTGTTTGCCAGGGCTGCATTCAAATACAGTAAAAACACTAGCATTGTGAAATATTTTTACTATTTAATATAGCCGTTTTCTATCTGAATACATTGTAAAGTGTACTTTATTTCTGTGATGCGCAGCTGTATTTTCAGCATCATTTCTCCAGTCTTCAGTGTCACATGATCTTCAGAAAGCATTATAATTTGATGAGCTTTTACCAATGTCTCCTAAACACTGTAGGGTTTGATTGGGCACACAATCTTTGACATCAGCAGCACATTAAATATGAGCCGGGGAAGTGTTCCTCCTGTATTATAGTTGATTAGTCTGTTTACACTGGTTATATAACACGGGGACATCTTTGTTCCTGACAGACTGTCAGTTTATACTGACTCGTCCGGCCGGTTATTCAGTTACACCAGTAGTTAGTGACTTGATGAGTGAGTCACCCGATTCATTAAAAACAGGAAAGAATCAGTGTGTGAGTCATTGAATTTCTCACTCAACCTAGTCGTTCAGAAATGCTTGAATGTCCACTTGGACAAGAAAAGACCATTCGACCAACATATAGGCCTGTTTTCACAGACAGGGCTTAGACTAAACCAGGATTAGGCCACAGTTCAAGTAATTTTTATTAACGTGTCTTAGAAAAACATTACTGGTGTGCATCTTGAGACAAAACAAAGGCACTGGTATATTGTAAGTTCAGTCAGTGCAAGTTTTAGTACATTTTAGTCTGGGACTAGGCTTAAGCCATGTCTGTGAAACTGGGGGATAAAGCAGCAACACTCAGTATAGTTTACATGGACAACAATATAGAGGTCTGCTACCCGACCCGAACCCGCGGGTCCCAAATACTTTCGGGTTTCGGGTTAATGTTTAATGGATAGCCTCGGGTTCGGGTTTGTAGCTAAACCAAAACTATATGCAGAGGCTTCGCTGCTTTCATAGACGCACGCACACACATATCAGAGATCGCGCACAAACAGCACGGAAACTTTTATTAGTAAAATAGCTTCGACAGGCTACTGACTCGCAAGTCACAACATTATATTTATCTGCAATGAGGCGGCAAAATCGCTGTTTTTGAAGTAACTAAGCTCTCTCTCTCTCTCTCTCTCTCTCTCTCTCTCTCTCTCTCTCGGTCTCTCTCTCTCTCTCTCTCTCTCTCTCTCTCTCTCTCTCTCGCTCGGTCGGTCTCTCTCTCTCTCTCTCTGTCTCTCTCTCTCTCTCTCTCTCTCTCTCTCTGTCTGTCTCTCTCTCTCTCTCTCTCTCAAATAAATGATTAATTCATTCAAATAAATACAATCTTATTTAAGATCTTATGTCTGATTTAAAGTAGACAGAATGCTAACGAGCCTTAACTGACAAAAAATGACCATAATTTGCACGGTCATCATCTTCTTGTCCATACAAAATTCATAAACTCGGCAGAATGTATGCGACCGCTGCACCTGATGTTCACAAACTTTCATAACTGGTAAATGTTTGTGAAATGGCAGAGCCTTGATTAATCAAAGTTTCTTTGCATGCAATCGTGAAATGCAACCTTTTCCTTTTTTGTTGGCTATTCGTTGTGGGTCGGGTCGGGTCAGACGATCTCGGGTACGGGCCGGGTTCGGGCTTCAGTTTTGAGCCCGTGCAGACCTCTACAACAATACCTTAATCCGGCTAAAGTCATACTCGCAGTAAACAAATCGAATTAAGACGTGTGGAGTATTCCTATTTTAGTCGCATTATGAAGTGCATTACAGACATGTACACACCTCAATCACGCTATTACCGTCGTGTAGGACTTTTCACAGCATTTCTTGGCAGTGGTCAACCGCTTGACAGCAAACAAAAGAGCATGGCTTCAACACCGACGTCATCTGTATAGCATGACAAATAATTAACTGCACTTGAAGCTCTCATACAATTAAAAACGAAACGCCTAAAAGTGTATATGGCATCATAACGAAGACAGACTATATGTTTATGCATGACATTCTGGAGGGGACGTCAGATGGCGTCGCATGGGGACATAATGACTATGCCATTAATCAATCTGTGTACTATAACATGTAAAACAGGAACATGAAAGGAATATACTAAAAGCAACTCATGTAACACCTTTGTTAATAAGGTAAACAGTTAGATTACTGATGTCCATGTAAACACAGTCATTATTTTATGTCATTTAGGCTCAGTAAATCTGAAAATGATGACAGTGCAAGAACAGATGGAAGTGAAAACACTCGATATCACAGCAGTCCAGGATATATAGAAACATGGTCAAATCCAGCGATTAAAGCCAGCAAATGTGCTCAGACTGGTCATTTACATACTTCAATTTGCATTATTAGGTTTGATGAGGTTAGTTTTTATAAATAAAAAAAAATTTTCTGACTGCTATTGTACATGCGAACCCTTTATTTGTGTTGTTAAGAATCAACAAAAATAATGTCCAGGGTCATAAACAGTCATGAATATTGTGCATGCGTATTAGCATGTGAGCTGAAGATGCTAAGCAATATTCAGCGCGTCTAGCTGATCCCAGAGCAACTACAAACATCAGCGTGTCTTTGTTTTCTGTTTAGCGTTCACATTTACTGAGAGCTGATCCTAAAATCACAAATCTGTCAGAGACAGACACGACGTTCAGAGAATCAAACATCATGTATCCTAACTGAAAAGCTTTATGGTTTCTAACAAAAATACTGCTGTTATTAGGTCACCTTAGGTTTTTTAAACTCTTTTCTCTTCCTTTTAAATGTTGACCTCCTGATTTGATTTCTGAAATTAGTTTCTGTATATGGACAGGATTCGACTGTAGTTTTTTCACATTGTGTACTTCACAGATCATGTTTTAAATGTGCGGTTATTATAGAAACCACACACTTCTGCTTCGCCGGGCGCAGCTTCAGTATCAATTATGCAAGTTGGCATTTTATAAGACTTATGAGAGGTTAAGGAATGCTTATTGTCATTGTTGTGATCAACTGTTCCTGCTTTCAGATCTGCTTTAACAACATGTATGTTCTTTCAGCTTTCAATATGAGCGGACTAGTTTGAACAGGTCTTGACTTCACATAAAACTATAAGCACCAGACTACAGAAAAATACCTAAAGTGAATTATCAGCTGTGGTTTGAGTAGCACTGAACGTGTCTTCTTCATTTGCATGACTTTAGCTGGTTTTAATTGGCCTTGGAATCTGAGAAAGATCTTTTAATCAGTGAAAATGAGACGCCATCTGAGGAGAAAAGTGCAGAAATGTTCATTTGCTCAAGTCGTCTTCTGTTCTGCTGTCATGGTCTGGCATACTAAAAGATGGATACAATTAGGTTCAAATGAAGTCCTATTAAATAATGAGGACTGATTCATTCAATTAGGATAAATTCATAATGTTTCTCAAATGCTAGTACTTGTTTCTCTGTGGGTTTATGGAAGTGAAGACATCCAGTGAACAAGAACCGAGGCCTTACACCGCCCAATGGGAAAACTTGAAAACACCGTGGGACTCAACAGAATCATTCGGAGAAAAACAGCTGTTTAAAGAAAAGCTGAAATCATTCTCCTTCAAGATGTAGCTACAGAAAAATGCATAAAGGCCAATTCAAACCGCACAGACAAACACGTTGGCTTAAGTTGGCCGTTGGATTAAGAATCTTATGAAAAATAACGGTTATGTTCACACCGACCAACTCTCACTGACTGGGGAGAAAATGGATGATCCTATATCTATAAGCATGTTCAGTCGGGTGAAAACCAACTCCAACCAACGCCAACAGCGGTAACACACTGATCCAACAGACTAGTTTGTTGGCGTTTTTCTGTGCGGTGTGGATTGGCCTTAAGACTCCAACATCTAAAATATTAACCCTATACAATACAATTCAGATATGTTACTCGAGAATACAAAACCTCACACTATGACTCCAAATATAGACTCATGATGAACTTAATACGGGCAGCTGTAGCTGCGATCGAAAGCTCTGTAACTCGAGCGGAGGATGTTGTCTCCTCAGCTGAACTGATGGAATTAGACGAGTCTCAAAGGAAGCCATCTTAGATGTACATTCAGCGACTGAGGTTTTGTCTCAGCCAACATTACAGCGATTCAGCAAGAACTGCGTGTGTATGGATGTGGTCTAAGACAATTACACGGTCAAACAAGCACCGTAGACTCTTTAACAAGCTCAACTCCAGCCATAATGTAAAGACTGTAAACATTAAAGCCAAAATAGTCCAGCTGGACAAGAGGCTGAATGTAATCTGAAACCTGAACGCAAGCACAACTATCCTCAAACCAGAAAAGAAGGCTTCATCGTGCAGTGTTTCCATACATGACCTCATGGTGCATAAGAGACATATGCAAAGTATTTAACAGATGAAATCATGAGAAACAGGTGAAAAGAGTGTCGCTTTGTTTTATAAACTGGTGGAGAAAGTTTGCTGAACATTCTAGTAGCTGAAATAGCACAGATTATTTAGGTTTTGCACAAATAATCAATATGAACTTGTACTGTTTCAATAAAAACTGATCCGTTCAGTAGATTAGGCATTTGCAAGGTGAAATAAGTCAGATTTTCTATATCCAAAAATCATTTAAACAGCAGTTTTAGGGAACAGTCATTTTTGTAAACTAATTAAACAAAGCGTCCAGCATGTCATTTAACTTAACTTCTTTCCAACATTCGCCACAGAAGAACCATTTTTGGTTCCCCAAAGAACCTTTCAGTGAACGGTTCTTCATGTTTCTCAAGTCAACCACAGATGCCATTAAAGGAGAGCGTGTCAGTGCATAAATACATGGATCAGCAGTTATAAGTCCAGAATGACTGGCTGGTCAAGTGACATGTTTGTGTTGCTTTGAATGTGAGGGCTTTTGGATTGCATTCTGACTATTATAACTTTTTACATTATAATTAACCAAAATTGCTCTGTATGTATATCTTAAATTTGCATGTTGTCTTGTGAACAGATAGAACGGATATAAACAATAAAAGTTTTATTGCAGCGTGAATCTCAGCGCTGTGTGAGAAAACATGCTGCTGTTGCTGTCTGCAACGACCACTCAGCAAATCATTCAAACTAATTCCAGTGCTGGATGACCATTCACCGTAACAAACACCAGAACTGAACTTATCCCTGCCTTGAGATATGAGTGGGGGGGACTAAACCGGCCATTGCACCTAAATGACGCGTGTGCCTCCGGTGGTGTGTGTGGATGTGTGTATGACACCTGTGCAGAAAACAGAGCTGTTAATCTCCTTATGGCTATGGTCTGGTGTGTGTGTGTGTGTGTTCTGTGTGTGTGTGTGTGTGTGTGTGTGTGTGTGTGTGTGTGTGTGTGTGTGTGTGTGTGTGTGTGTGTGTGTGTGTGTGTGTGTGTGTGTGTGCGTGCGTGCGTGTGTGTGTGTGTGTGTTTAATAGCTTGTCTAATCTCATCCCAGCAGGGTTGCCAGTCCTTGCCATGTGGCTGTGCCTCTAACAGGATTCAGAAGAACCGAGGGTGAACACTTTATTGGATGATGACCCGTCGGTGAGTTCATTTACTGAGGTAAATTATATTACAAAATAACTTTTGGTGCGGTTATGTTGCACTTGTTGTCATTTATCAAGTGCCCTGAATAAATAAAGTATAGCACTATATTAATGTTGTTTTATTAAGTGATTATCCAATATGAGCACAATTAGCTGAGAGCCAGATGCAGTCCAGATCTGACCTGTACACGAAGACATGTCATCAAGTGATTTCCTTTTCCAGGCGAGTACAACACTTTGATGTGGTTTGGAGAGTTTTTAAAGACATGAAAGAAAGACATTAATCATATGAAATGCAGTATCAGAGTATATTTTGAGATCTGGCGTTCTCACAGCTCCATTCTTTTGTAGTATAATGTTTAGTTTGAATTATTTATATTGACAAACACTTATATGCACATGCTTGCATTCACACAATGTTTGTGAGTCTGTGGAGCTGGTGTGCGTGATGTCTCCACCAGCGGATCAATCGACTCTGTGGCCTGAGAGAGCTTTGTTCTGTATTCAAGTAATGCTCACACAAACACACCAGACTGTACTTAGTTAACTCATCACGATTTCAGAGATCTTTATATTAATGCTTTCAGCACAAGTGAGTTTCCGGTGGTTTTTGCCACTTATATATAATACAGAGGGATCAATTAGATTGCTGCCCTGTAATGATTTGTTTAAAATCTTTAATTGAAAACGAAAAAGTAAGTGACAAAAGTAACTTACAGTAATTGTAATACTGTTGTGCTATATTGTGTTTCAGCACTGTTTATTGTGTATTTTACGTTGTACTACATTGCCAATGTTGGGATCATTTCTCAACAATAAATTCCAACTGATTTGGCCAATAAACTAAACTCAAGCGTCACAAGAAAGTGTACATTGTAAACGGTCTTCAGTGCTTTACACGCCGCACGGTGGCGCTCTAGAGCAGCGTCGGGCCGCGCAGCTCGCGCGTGATTGATCGTGTTCGGTGCAGTCAGTCCTCGCGCTGCTCGCGTTCTAAACGCATTCCAGTCGCGCCTCGGAACGGGATATTTCGGCGAGTTTGGGAATTTAACCATGACTAGGACATGCCATCCAAGGATCATTCGAACGTGTAAGTGCCATACACGAATTACCTGTACTGTATACGTTAAAATGGGTAGAAATGCGAGTGGAAATCTTCATGGCAGTAGTTTAGAAAGCAGGATTTTGTAGCGCTGCGTTGAGACGAGACTCGTGTAGTGTGTAATTTAAGCACTGCTGTGGTGTTCAAGTGTGGAAACCAGCGTTGGGCTTTTACACTATCCGAATACCACGCATTATTCTGTTTAAACTTTAAGAACCCGGCGTTCAATTGCTGCCGGAGACGTGATTTTGAGTATCGATCATATTTTGAGACTTTGTAACACTTGGATGTGTGGTTTGCTGGAACCTGGTTGTTGGAGATGTTTTCACACAGTGCTTTTACAAGAGCGTAACCTGGAATGAACGGTTGGGAATGTATTACCGATTACATTTCCCCGAACGCTCGGCTGAATAGCAGCGTTAACGCGTCAAACGTATCGGTTTCGTTCACTTGATCCGGTTCGTATACTTTCCAAACACCTTGTAGAGTTCAACAAAGCCGGGTCGTGGTTTACTGCGTTGTGTCAACGCGTTTAGATGCCAGAGAGGAACAACAGCAAGCGGCATAGTGCGGGGTTGTTCTGGTAGGGTTAGGTCAAAGTTACTGTAACGATACGAAACGACATTCCATTGGCGTTTTGAGCAATTCTCACGTAAATTAATATCTGGTTGTTTCAGAAACGCTGTGTATGAACGCTCCGATTTGAAAATAGTCTCAGAACCATTTGTTATTAAAAGGGCTATTTTTAAACTACCCCTCCTTTTTCTCCATCCATATGCACCCTCGTCTGAGAGCACCACATGTTGCTTTAGTAAAAATCGATGATCTCTAATTGATTTATGAATTATTAGTCTCGGTGTGCTGTTGTTAATGGGCGTTAACAGCAGAACTGGTTATGGAAGCTGTTGTGGCGGCTCATCTGAAGGTGCTGCATGTTCGTGGGTGTGTATAAGCTACATCTACTATTCATTTTCTTGGTCTTCACTGGTGAGATGCTGTACTGGGCATTATATAAAAACCATGTGCAAGAAGTTGACGGACATGACCGCATCTACGTGGCTTTTTAATGATCGGCTGGTGGGGTTTTGGTTAATCATGGATCTAAAGGGTTTAAGAAATAGACTAGTAAAACGATTGGTCTCGACATCTCAAGATAACTATTCATGGTCCCTGTCTTTTCCATTGTTATCAGGTCGTGACGGTTAATAGCGTGACGGACATTCAGATGGAAATTGGTTACACGACCCTAACGGGAATAATATAAAGGTTTGCCTATGAAGGAATAAAAACGACTTCAGGCCCCATAGGTCAGCGAGTTAAATTCATAACACTCTTTTGGACATGTATTATACATATAATTCACATGTGTAATAACGTTAACCAAACCACTTAACGGCCATTAAGTTACGGCCATTGCGGTTGAGTTGAGTGACTTTATTTCCTCACTATCAAGAGCCCTGGATTCTTAATGTTGTAACGTTAACTTGTGTCGAATAATTTCGATTTGTCAAATGTTTAAGGACTTCTAAACGTGTTATTAGTTTGAAACCCCGTTTGTAAGCATTTCCTATAGAATTAGAGAGTCTCTCAGACCCAACACAGTCTAGAATACGAACCTGATGTAGTGTCGAGCAAACTTTACCTCAGAATAAAGACCCGTGACCTTGCGAAGTTTGTTTTTACCGTGAAAAACCCGTTATTCGGGATTCGCGCCGGGAGCATTTGTGATGTGTGGAGTTTGGAATGCGAACTGGCCCGCGTGCTGCGTGTGCGCATGCGCGAAGGCTTCCCCTCCTCACTGGCCCGACTGGTTTTGCTCAGACCCACACAGCACAACTAATGACCAAGATTAGCCCCTTTACCAAACTAATTTATCTCAGCAAGACGAAAACGATTGGAAATAAATTGCATGAGCGGGGGAAATAATTACGGAGCGAAGGATGCAAGCACTGCAGCAAATTGGGCACAAAGGGAGAGAATTAGGCTATTGTTTTTGTTATAGATTATTATGAGTGGAGATGTGAAATGAATTTGGCCAAATTAAAGATGAATGAACGTTTGGGGGAGAGAGATAAGATCTTGGCAAACATGCTGCTAAGCATTACAATTTACTGTACTCTGCGGTACTGTGGTGTTATCAGATGTAATGGTATGGTAGCTATATGGTATATGTTCTTGCCAAGAACCCATGGCAGTACCATGGTATTTTTGGTACTTGTTTGTTAGTGGCTATGCCAACTACAAGAGTGTCGTCTTTGTGTATTTTGTGCTCCTCGTGTTGTCGGCATCCCAGGCTGCAGCAAGAGAGCTCATAATTGTGGCATTCTGTGGCCCATAGCTCACCCTCTGTTTGACTTCTATTTATAATCTCTCTCTGTGTCCACTGCCACTCTCTCTCTGTACTGGGTCAACGCTTGTGTGCCGCTTTGCCAATCCATAACTCAAGGGTTTCAGGACCTACAACTTGACTGAAAGGAGTCTCCTTATGAGTTATTGTTCTCTTGTGATCTATTATACGTTGTGTTAGTGAGCTATGACTCTGTTCAGAGAATGTGACTCCGGAGACGTATGAAGACTCAAGCAAATCAAAGTACATTATAGTTGTAAAATATATGGACACCATTATAAGCACTGCACAGATACAAACAGATTAACAATCAGCTAGTGAAGTCAACTGGTTAATGTAGTTTTTTCCTTTTTATTTTAGTGTTGATGTTTTTGTAGCTGCGTTTAAACTCCATGCTGTGATTTGGCTGTTAACGTTGTAAAACCAACAAAAAAAGGGGATACACAGGACTTTTTCTTTGTAAATAAGCTTTTTACATGCAT
>CM050419.1:12145964-12168464 GCA_027564155.1 Gymnocypris eckloni scoliostomus
TTTTATTACAGGGCTTGCAAAACAGCACTATATTCAAATTCCCTTTCTCTGCAATTAATTCACCCACAAATGTAAACTCTGTCATCGTTTAGTCATTCCTCATTTTGTTTTGTTTTTCTGAGTAACACAATAGGAGATTTTCGGCAGAATGTCTGAGCTTCTGTTATTCATGCAAGAAAAAACACACTATTATTACAGTAGTCCATATTATACTGTACACGTCTTTTTGTGCTTAACCTGAACTTGCATACACTGTTCCACTATTGCACTGAGGATTATATATGCATGCAAATGAGTGCATTAATGCTGTTTGCATATTGTCTAGCGCTGTGTGTTTATATGTGAGCTACTTTCTCCTCATATATTTATTGATTCGCTCTGTTACATAGGCAGCTACCTTGTAATAAAGTATCATAAGTGATTGATTTGAAACGCTTTATATTGGCAACGACTCTGTGCATCACAGAAATATCATTCCTCATGGGAAATGCATGCTGGAGAAACTCGATTCAGTGGTTTACATTTATGCATTTAGCAGATGCTGTTTTCCAAAGCAACTTGAAAAAGAGAAACCAATCAATGTGTCAAAGAGCCAATTAGAAGCATGGTGCTAACCAAATAATGCAGTTCTCTGGTATAAAAATACACCACACTCATATTGGGTAAAATTAACTAGCCTATATTATTGGTATTGAATGAATTGTATCTATAATTTCTCCATTTTGTCCACCTGTACCTGTCACCACCGATCTCGGCGTTTTCAAAGATTGTCTTCTCCGCGGCGCATGCATGTGATGCTGGCCTGGAATATGGTATCTTAGAAAGCGCTATGAATATTCTGCCTTTATGGCGTATGGCATGCTTGTAAACGCTGCCTCGAGAGGGTTTTGGAGCAGGGTGTTTGTGTGTCTGTGATGACCAAAAGCTCTCTCAGATGACCGTATATTCCTTCTAATCCTTCAGTGAGCGTATCTGATATCAGACAGGCTGTTGATAGTGTAATCTGCACACTCTATACTGTGTTAATGTTGTCATTTCACACTTCACTGCACCTTTTAAGAGCCTGTTTTCACATTACTAACAGTCCAGCAGCGTGAGATGAAGAAACAGGCGTCTGGCTCTTTTATCACGCCATATTATTTTCATTTCAGATCATGGTTATATTAGCTGGAAATTCAACCACAAAATGTTTTACATATTAAACAAGCATGTAATAATGCCTACATATAAAGGAATAATTGCCTGCTTTAAATGAACGGCTGTGTATCTCATTTAATTGTATTTGAAACTTGATAGACACAATCCAACAGATGAGGTTCAGCAAAATGAATACGACTGATATCAATGCAAAAATGGTGTGACGCATAAAACTGGTTATTCATAATCAACAAAGCTGTCAATACACCTGTCTGTGGTTCATTTTATAGAGTTAGACTCTTAATAATAAAGGTTTTATTGACATATTTACCTTTAACATCCATGGAACCTTTACATTCCATAAAAGGTTCTTTATAGTGTTTACAATATTCTTTAGATTAATGATGTTCTAAAAAGGTGTTTTTAAAGGGACAGTTTACTTAAAAATACAAATGGTCACTTACTTACACACTCATGGAAACACGAGTTGTTTCTGTTTGACGTTCTTCTGTTGAACACAAAAGAAGATACGGTGAAGAATAACCAAACATTTATTTTTCCATACTATGAAAGTCAATGGCTACCGTCAACTGTTTGGTTTCCAACATGTTTCCAAATATCATCATCTGTGTTCAACATGAGGATGAGAAAAGGACTATCCGTGGTATTAGATTTGAATCATTTTTGTCCAAACATCATAATTACTGCAGTCTTCAGTGTCACGTGATCTTCAGAAATCAGTATAATATGATGATTTACTGCAAAACAAATCGATTATTAATGTTGAAAGCAGTTTATATTTTTGTGGAAACATAAACTGTTTATTATGAATAGACATTTTAAAAGAACAGACTTTAGCTGAAATAAATCTTTGAAACATATAAATATAAACTCTTCACTGTCACTTTTGATCAATTTATTGCATCCTTGTTGAATAAAAATATTAATTTCTTTAAATAAAACTGACTTCAAACTTTTTAATGCTATGTTATGAACGGTATAAAGATTTCTATTTCAGATAAATGCTGTTCGTCTGAACTTTGTTCATCAAAGAATCCTGAAATAAATAGTTCTTAACTGTTTTCAACATTGATAATAATCAGAAATCAGCATATTATTATGATTATCACGTGACACTGAAGACTGGAGTAATGATGATGAAAATACAGATTTGATCACAGAAATAAATTTAACCAAAACATTCTCAAAACAGTTATAATAATATTTCACCAATGTACTGTTTTAAAGGACAGTTTACTTAAAAATACAAATTGTCACTTACTTACACACTCATGGAAACACGAGTTGTTTCTGTATGACGTTCTTCTGTTGAACACAAAAGAAGATACGGTGAAGAATAACCAAACATTTATTTTTCCATACTATGAAAGTCAATGGCTACCGTCAACTGTTTGGTTTCCAACATGTTTCCAAATATCATCATCTGTGTTCAACAGAAGAACAAAACGACAGGTTTGGAGCAACATGAGGATGAGAAAAGGACTATCCCTTTAAGAACGGTTCACTAAACGTTCTTTAAAAAACCCAAAATGGTTATTCAAGGCAACCAATCACCTGCGTGGTATTAGATTTGAATCATTTTTGTCCAAACCGCTGGTCAAAGTTATAGAACAGTGTTATTTCTGAAGTAGTCTCTTCTGCTCACCAAGCCTGCATTTATTTTATCTGAAATATTTGAACAATTTCAAACAGCTGTTTTCTATGTGAATATTTAGTAAAATGTAATTCATGTGCAGCTGTATTTTCATCATAATTACTGCAGTCTTCAGTGTCACGTGATCTTCAGAAATCAGTATAATATGATGATTTACTGCAAAACAAATCGTATTATTAATGTTGAAAGCAGTTCATATTTTTTGTGGAAACATAAACTGTTTATTATGAATAGACATTTTAAAAGAACAGACTTTAGCTGAAATAAATCTTTTGAAACATATAAATATAAACTCTTCACTGTCACTTTTGATCAATTTATTGCATCCTTGTTGAATAAAAATATTAATTTCTTTAAATAAAACTGACTTCAAACTTTTTAATGCTATGTTATGAACGGTATAAAGATTTCTATTTCAGATAAATGCTGTTCTTCTGAACTTTGTTCATCAAAGAATCCTGAAATAAATAGTTCTTAACTGTTTTCAACATTGATAATAATCAGAAATCAGCATATTATTATTATGATTATCACGTGACACTGAAGACTGGAGTAATGATGATGAAAATACAGATTTGATCACAGAAATAAATTACATTTAACCAAACATTCACAAAACAGTTATAATAATATTTCACCAATGTACTGTTATTGCGGTTTGGATCACATAAATGCAGCTTTGGTGAGACTTCTTCAAGAACATTCTTTATTAATATGAAATCTTTAGAGCAGTGGTTTATGGTATAACGGTGCACTGGATCTCTACAGCTTCACACACATCTACTGTGTGTTTCTATGGTGCTTCTCAGCGATGTGTGAAACAGAGGAGTGTCCCACACAAACACCGCCCCTGACCCCTTCATTCACCCGCCCCTGACCCCTTCATTCACCGCCCCTGACCCCTTCATTCACCCGGCTCTCACTCTTTGTCTTCAGCCGTTTGTGTTGCTCAGAGGTCCCGAGAGTCACTGGTGGCCATGCATTGTTTGCTGCGAGTGAAATGCAGCGGCGTGTACTCTCGGGAATGTTTATCCCACGCGAGCGGCGTGCGGAGCTCAAACTACAACACAGCGTTCAGATGAGCTTAACCCGTTGAGCTGTGTGAGGCTGTTCATCTGGTCAAAGCGGGTCGTGCGGATTTGTTGCTTCTTGTGAAGTGGGATGTTGTTGGTGGACAGTTGCTCATCGTGTTTGTTGAGGTGCAGATGCACAGGTTTGGGGAAAGGTATTTTAATTTTGGATTATGTAGATTATAAAGACGTGGAGTTAATGATTTTACATTACACCCTTATTCTGATTGAAAAAGTGCATTAGGAGTTCATTAAAAGGCTGTGATTATTAATATATTTAATATATTCTCCACCCACACAGCCGTGGTTATGTCAGCAGAGAAGTTGATTCAGAGGTGCAGAAAGTTATTACAATTTATATTTACAGTAAATAAAATTATGACAACAAACGTTACTTTCTTTAGAGTAAAATGCACTGAATCATACGTGATAATTCTAGAAATATGAGAATTAAAAGAGCAAACATTAGTGGGTTATGACATGCCAGTGTTTTTCTGAAATACATTTTCAATTTTAATATTTAATTTCATTTAATTGTGTTTGTGTGTGCGTGTGTGTGTGTGTGTGTGTGTGTGCGTGTGTGTGTGTGTGTGTGTGTGTGTGTGTGTGTGTGTGTGTGAGAGAGAGACACACAGAGAATGCAATGCCGCAGCGGTGTGTGAAATCATTGTGATAATTTAATTGTTTTAAATAAATAATTTAATAGTCATAATTTAGTGTTTGTGCAGTTTATTTAAATGGAATTATTGCATTTAAATGCAAGTTATAAATGTATAAAAAAATAATGATATAATTTTTTTTCAAACCATTTTCTTCTTTAGACGCACGATTCAGGACAGCACCGGTCTCATAAAGTGGGTGTTGTAGAAATATATAATTACAGTGGAATTTGATTGGTCATAGTTGTATTGTATTGTGTGCTCTCGACTCTTTTATTCCCAGTCATTGAGTAATCAGATTTCATTCATACACATAACGAGTGATGCAGGAAGTTTTTCCACCCTGTTGTTCTCTCTGGCTGGTCCTCGAGTGTTTCTCACGGCCGGGAATGTGGTGCATCTGGTGTGGGATCGTCTCCGTTTACAACGGTACATATTTCTCTGGCCGTGGCCTGCTCGCTCCCTCCGGTGCCCTGCGGCTCTCACCGGACGGCTTTCTGGCTGGCGTTTGGCAGGAGAATGTCCCGGTGGAGGAACGGGTCGTGCCAGCCAGACGCAAACAAAGAAGCAGGCCAGATCTGTGTGTCATTGGCGGCTGCTCTACAAACACACAAACACTGGCCATGTGGAGAGCTGGGAAACTAGTCGGTCCTGGTCAACACTGTGCTGGTGTTAATATAGAGTGAGACGAGCTCATCATTGACTCTCAATAAACTGACTCGGGCTGTAGTGTTTAAATACGATGTGCTCGTTTTGAAGAGTGAAACACTGACTTCATTTTTAAAACAACTGTTTGTTTGCAGCGGTCACACAGTAACTGCTGATTCAGCCAATGGGATAAGTTTGGGGGCGGGACTGCCTGCTTTTTGACCAATTGAAAATATTCCGGAAAAAACATTAATTTTTTAATGTTTATATATATATGTATATATGCATGTATGTATGTGCATGTTTTTGCAGTTCTGTGTGGTGCATAAATCACATATATCACCTTTAAAAAGACTAAATGGGAGTTTTGTGCCTTCCTATCCACTGTATTTAAATATAATCATTGATGTCTTATATTTACATTATATACGCATTCGACAGATGCTTTTATCCAAAGCAACTTATATTGCATTCAAAACTAATAGATTTGTATGCATGTTTGTGTGTGTGTGTGTGTGTGTGAGAGATTTAAATCCATTGCTGGCATTATTGTGATAATTTAATTGTTTTGCTGTAAATAAAAACATAATTTTTTTTTAAATGTTTATTTAAATGGAATTAATCGCGATTTACTTTTGGAAGAAGAAGAGCTTTTACTTGATAAATAAAGTCTAATATATCAGTCACATGACAGAAAGCATAGATTGTGTGACGATTTATCTGCAATATTGTGTTCATGTTGATCATTCAGAGGCCTTTGCATATCAAATATGATATACGGTAGGCTTTATATGATTAGTAATATTTGCAGTATTCTGCGGCATATCTCTGTTTCCCCAGATCGAGCGAGTGCAGTTTCTTTATATTAGTTGCATGAGTTTTTCTGATCGCAGGGTGCTGCCAATCGCACCACAGCTGGCTTGATTTCACCGCTGGAGGTTTCTCTGAGAAATCAGCGTCTTGATTGCAGGAGACACCGAGAGCGTCCTGAGCACGTGTCACGCCGGGACGCTTTCTGTCTCTGTGCTTATGGACAAATGAGACGCTATAGACTACAGCATAAATGTGTCTGATTGAATGATGCGGGCGGAAAACAACATACAATCTTCAAAAATGTCTTTGTGAGCAATCAAGGTGGTGTGGTGGAGAATTGTGTTAATCACAAATATCATATGCATGATCCAATCAAAATCTGACGGATGAAATCAAGTCTGGCTCTGTTCTTTCTAGGTGTTAATGATATGTGTTTTCAGGGCCGATACCGATCATTATTACAGATCAAGTAGACCGATAACCGATATTTTGAACCGATATACGGTCTGGTGTAAAATGAAAATTAATGCCAAAATTAATAATAACAAGAGCTCTGACAAAAAACGATCTTTAAATGCTTTTAAACATGTCTTTAATTCTGCTGTTAATAACAACATTAAATAAACAGTAATATTAATAATAACATTACAGAGATCACCCAGTTCTGTAAACATTTATATAAAACTTAAAGTAAACATGTATTTAGCATATTGTGTGATTATTCTCAACAAAAGTTGTAATAATTGTTGTAGTTGTATTACGATACAGTAATATATAGTTAAACCGAACTTATATTTTGACAGGTTGCCATGAGGACCTTTTAGGTTTCTGTAGCCTATGTATATATGATATGACAGATCGCTTTTACTCAAATGAAACGGTCAAATTGCTTCAAAGTGACTAATAGCAGTTCTGGGGATGTTGTTCATGTATTGATGTCCTCATTTAGTGAGGATTTAAACGCTGAAGTCACCGCTGAGCATTATTTTCAGTATGTGTGTGTGCAGTAAATGAAACCACTGTGTCATTCATTAACAGAGATGCAGAACATGCAGGATTCATATTTAAGAAGTGTTTGCGGCTTAATATTTATATAACTAGTCCATACAGTCACATTTAAGTGTACTGACCTACTTTTGATTAATTCATCCAATATTGTGACAATTCCATGACATTCATACGGCCTAAATTGCATTATATGACTGCATTCCGCGATTCCGGTTAGTGATATTTGCAGTATTCATCATGGGTTATATTGAGGTGTTTGCCTTCAGCAACGTCTGCTGCTGCTTTACCTTTGAGAGACAACTGATGCGTGATCACCGACGCAGCTCCAGTTGCAAGTGCTCGGTGTGAGACTGCCTTCAGTTTCACCGTTGATTGGTCGGACTTGACTCTCTACATATCAGATGAGCGGTGGGCGGAGATTGCTCTCAGAGATTGAGATCGCCTCACTCTCACAGAGTGTTGAGCTCAGACAGGCTGCATCGAGCCAAATAGTGCATTTAAACATTACATAGTTTCACCTGTATTATTTATTCACCAATAAATGTGTCACCTGTAATGATGTTTGTTTGCATAAAAAAATTATTATCGGCAAATCTGTTTTAAAATGGCCGATATCGGATAATCGTGTAAATACAAATATCGGCGCC
The DNA here is from genome assembly GCA_027564155.1 of Gymnocypris eckloni scoliostomus. Classification (NCBI taxonomy): domain Eukaryota; kingdom Metazoa; phylum Chordata; class Actinopteri; order Cypriniformes; family Cyprinidae; genus Gymnocypris; species Gymnocypris eckloni. The sequence continues at coordinate 12,153,622 of CM050419.1, forward strand.
GATAATCGGCCAGGCCGATAATCGGATGAAATCAAGTTCTTTCCCACTGAAATACATTACATCACACATTATGGAGGTTCAATGAGTTGTGTTGTGTTTTTGTGTCTTATCTGATTTGAGGTGAGTTTGTTTTCTTGTGACTAGAGTATTTATTTGATTGTCATCTTAGTAAGATTAGATTTGATGTGTCTGATATGGACAAATACGGCGTGTTTTAATGCTAATTAAGATGTTTATTGAACTGTAGTCAGTAGCGCTCACTGGGTTTGAATGATACTAGATACTTACTATCAGTGTTGGGCTAGTTACTCAAAGAATGTAATATATTACTCATTACTAGTTACTCCTTTCAAAAGTAATATTGTTACTTATTACTTTCTGGCAACTGTATTTAGTTACACTATTACTTTTTCTTCACGCCCCACAGAAGTTACTGTGCACCTTCCACATAAAATTATTGTACAATGTTAAAATAAAACATATTTCTGCCTCATCATTTGACCAAAATCCACATTGGATCGCAATCATAAGTTATTACAAACACTCAATAGTGTTTGATAGTGACATTCGAGTATAAATGTTGTATTAATCTCATTAATTGTCATGTGTAGCTTGAAGTTAATTGCATTTTCTCCGTTATCCATATACGATTATATTGCATTATGTATTTGATGAAATCACATAAGTTTGTAAGAAACTGAGGAATTTTCCAAAAATATTTTAATTATAGTAATATAATGTAGCACATGCTGATCAGAGGGATGTAATGCCAGAATAAAGTAAAGCCACAACATACACAACAGTGTTCAGATCATATTTCTTGACAAAATCAATATAATGCAATATAATCAATATAAGCTTTTCCATATTCCAAGCTTGCCTGCTGCACTGGGGACATCAAAAAGTCGTGAAAATTATGAAAATAATGAAAATAAATCTAGGAATTATTTGATTGTTGGATTTTAAATCAGCCTCAGTTGAGGCATCAAAAGTAACTAAGCTGTTTTATGGTTGGTAACGGTAATATTATTACTGAAATCTTATTAGTAATTAGTTACACTACTAGTTACGGCAAAAAGTAATATTATTACAGTAACTACTAGTTACTGCCCGACACTGCTTACTACATACTGCACACTGTGTACTGTATACAACCTAAATCATTGTGTCGCATCCAGTTATCATCTCAGAAAAATGTATTTAATGTTTTAACTTTTGGCGTTGTGATTAAATGAGCAAGATTTTTTGGCAAGTGCTTTTATGGTTTTATCACACGAGAAGTGGAAGCACATCGCATTGTTAAAAGTTGGTTTGGGAACACTTGCTTGAAGGGGTGTGCATGTTATGATTATGAAAGATGTTTTATGCATGTGTATGACTACTGTCATTAAGTGTCATTCGCTCAGTTATGTCATTTTTAATGCAAAGATGACATAGTTTGACCAAACCCATAACATAGACATCTCAAACAATGTCATTGCAATGCTTTATCTGAGCGAATGACACTAAAGAGGTTTGATTGTAGTTTAAATTGAGTAACCTGTGGTTAAAAAAAAAGTTTTAAAGGAGCAAACAAGCAAAATCCTCATTATTGTATTTCATATCTTCAGTATACACTCTTAAAAAGGTGCTTCGTGATGCCATAGAAGATCATTTTTGTCTAAATGCATCCATGAAGAACCGGTTCACAAAAGCTTTTTGTGCTGAAAGAAGGTTCTTCAGATTATAAAAAGGTAAGAAAGATGATTCTTTAAAGAATATTTGACTGAATGCTGCTTTGTGGAATCAAAAGTTGTTCTTCTATGGCATCGCTTGAAGACCCCTCAGGCAGGTTTATTATCACGAGCGTATGTGTGTGTACACATGTAACCTGTATCTTATGTAAATGTTGAGGTTTGAGAGGTTAAACCCACACACGGATGTCATGCATGCAAATAAAGACCGCTCTGACTCTCAAGCTGAAGAGCGTGTGTTTTAGCGGTGAAGTGGAGCTGGTCTGTCTGGTTGAGTCGCTGTTTGGAGGTTTCTCCGCTGGTCGCTTTATAGATGCTTCTTCTGTCTCTCTGAGCTGCAGCTTGAAGTGTGTTTGAAACGTCACGGATCTGCGGGATACAAACTAGAGATGTTTTCCCCTTCCCGATACGATACCTAGGCTCGGGCTATCGGCCGATACCGAGCACTGATCCGATACCTGGGTGTGTATCTGGTTATACAGCTTTATGTACAACTAGCCCTGTATGAACTGATACAACTAGTTTATGGTGTGCTTCACCATATGAAGAGCTCTTTTCCAAAACGCGATAAACGCCAAATTTAAGCCATTTTGCTGTGTACTGAACCTATTCACTGCTCCATCAATGTTTCATGCCAAATCGCTATATTTCCTTGTTTTAAATGTACTGCAAGATGCAGTTCTTTTCCAAACCGCTATAAGCGCCGAACCTGTTTTTAGCCTAAATGCGATATATCCTCTCGACCAATCAGAATTTGTTCGATGCAATCGTTCGATGCTTTGAAGCGTTTGTTTGTGCTCAGTCTTCAAAATGAGTGCTTTAAACTCTAATAACACTTTTGATGGCCTGGATGAGCCAGTGAGACCTACACCTGGGGTAGAAAACGCAGACTGGACAAAGAAAATCACAAAAACAACAAAAAGAAGGTTCTCAGGTGGCGCGTTAATACCCACTGTGGGATGTCAATGTAACAGATGTGTATACCAGTAAAGGTGCTGTTTAACCGATTGACGCTAGAGGCTGTATCCTTTGGCGTTCCTTGTTAGAGCGCCCGCCTCCCGCACCGGAAACCCGGGTTCGAGACCCGCTCGGTGTGATGGTGCGGACCCGGGGGGGAACATGTTCAGACTGAGCCAACAGACCATTGTAACAGGATAAATTGAATATTAACAAAATGTATGGGTCTAGGTAAAAAATGTCATTTTCATGAAAACTATTCAAATGGATTTATAGCGTTTTGGAAAAGAGCTCTTCATATTGGTGAGTAAACAAAAAAATATAATGTTTGGAAACAGTACACTCTTAACATCAGTCAGTCAAGCATTATTAATCTATTATGATAATCAAGTATTATTTAATGATATAACTTTAGTAATTAGAATTAAGACTTGGCATGTATGAATGCACATTAGTCATTGTAACTGAACTTAGGACTGGTGGTGGTGCTTTTTTGGTCATTGGTCAAAAATGGGGGGGAAACAATAATCATATTCATCATAATGAATCAATAATACTGATAAGATAATAATCATATTATGGATTCTACTAGAACAATATAAAACGCAATAAGGATTAAGGAGCTGCTGGATTCATGAATATTAATCACGTTGTCTGCATTCGCTCGAACTGATTCGCTGAAATCAAAATAGAGATGATGATAGGTGAGCGCCAGCCAATGAGATTGCCGTTTGCACATTAGCTCCGCCTTCTTCCGGAGACCTCAGCAGTTCTTAAAAGCTGAAGAATTCCAAACGAACTCCGTTATTTTAACAGAAAAATACAACAAAGAATATCGTTTACGTACCACACAGAACTGACGCACTACATGTAAGACTCTCTCTCTCTCTCTCTCTCTCTCTCTCTCTCTCTCTCTCTCTCTCTCTCTCTCTCTCTCTCTCTCTCTCTCTCTCTCTCTCTCTCTCTCTCTCTCTCTCTCTCTCTCTCTCTCTCTCTCTCTCTGTGTCTCTCTCTCTCTCTCTCTCTCTCTCTCTCTCTCTCTCTCTCTCTCTCTCTCTCTCTCTCTCTCTCTCTCTCTCTCTCTCTCTCTCTCTCTCTCTGTCTCTCTCTCTCTCTCTCTCTCTCTCTCTCTCTCTCTCTCTCTCTCTCTCTCTCTCTCTCTCTCTCTCTCTGTCTCTCTCTCTCTCTCTCTCTCTCTCTCTCTCTCTGTCTCTGTCTCTCTCTCTCTCTCTCTCTCTCTCTCTCTCTCTCTCTCTCTCTCTCTCTCTCTCTCTCTCTCTCTCTCTGTGTCTCTCTCTCTCTCTCTCCCACACTCTCTCTCTCTCTCTCTCTCTCTCTCTCTCTCTCTCTCTCTCTCCTCTCTCTCTCTCTCTCTCTGTCTCTCTCTCTCTCTCTCTCTCTCTCTCTCTCTCTCACTCTCTCTCTCTCTCTCTCTCCTCTCTCTCTCTCTCTCTCTCTCTCTCTCTCTGCTCTCTCTCTCTCTCTGTGTGCCTCACACTAGAGTTCTCTCTCAAATACAGGTGTCTCTCTCTGTCAGATGAACTGAATAATAGCACTGTCTCTCTCTCTCTCTCTGTTTCTGATGAAAATATCTCTGTGTAAACTTATCTCTGGCCTCTCTCTCTCTCTCTCTCTCTCTATCTCTCTGTGGCTAATATTGGGTCTTGTCTGTCTCTCTGTCTCTCTCTCTCTTCTCTCTCTGTGTGTGTGTGTGTGTGTGTCGTCCCGCACATTTGTGTTCCAATCATAATTACAATTGCATTATCCAAAATGCAGAGATGTTCAGAAGAGAGATGTTTTTGTATCATGTTTAAAGGATAGTTCTCCCATAAAAACATTTAATCACCCTCTTCTGTTCCAAATGTGTTTTAGTTTCTTCTTTCGGACACAAAAGATGACGTTTTGAAGAATGTTGGTAACTCACCTGGTCCCCATTGACTTCCATAGTATTTTTTTCCTCCATACTGTGGAAGTCAATGGCTGCCGTCAACTGTTTGGTTATAAACATTCTCCAAAATATCTTCATTTATGTTCAACAGAAGAAAGGCACTCATACAGGTTTGGAAGAACTTGAGTCAATGCTGATAATTTTCATTTTTGAGTGAACTGTTCCTTTAATATTCCAGTACATTGTCATACGCTCTCACATGCTGTTCTTCAAGTGAACGACAGCTGTGTGAATCTTCGTTTTCCTCTGTTAAAGTGTCTAATTGTGTGACATCACCTTTCCCTGAAGTTGTAATCAGCACCTGTTTTCTGCAGAACACACACTCACCGCCTCTCTCTCTTTCTGTGTGCTGTGGCACAAATCTGCAATTCAATTTGCAACAGTTTAATTTGTGTTTAAGATGCAAATGTAGCCTTTCTGATAATGAGAATGCTAAACAGAGAGGAGGGAGTCCAGAGCGCTCACACACTCATTCATTAGCTCACAGTAATCAACACACACACACACACTCGTGCACGAATACACAGCAAATGAAACGCACGACAGAATAGAATTATCTGTCTGTAAAGGTCACAAAACGAGAGTTGAGACGGCAAGAAAACACATCGGATGGATTTTTAAAAAGTTTTAAAGCCCTTTAATGCTGAGAGACAGACAGAAACACAACCGTGAGAGACACAGGAAAATAAATAAATAAAGTGTGTGTGTGTGTGTGTGTGTGTGTGTGTGTGTGTGGTGTGTGGTGTGTGAGTGTGTGTGTGTATATATATATATATATCACGTCATTTAATCACATTAAACTAATTAATTTTGGACTTGTTACAGTTTAGATAATAATAAAATATATTAAATACAATATAAAGTATAAAAAGTTATTAACAATAACTATTGCTTTTGTTATTATTTTTTAATGTTATAATAATATTAATAGTATAATTAAAATTGAATGTATATACTGAAAGTTTTTCATCTATGAAATTTGATTATAAAAAATATATTAAATACAATCTAAATAAAATATGAAAGTTTTGTTTTTCCAATTTCTGCGTATGCTTCAAACACATACACATTGCATTATCTTTTAAATCTTATAATCGCATTAAAGGTGTTATCACACAATTATTTATGGTTTGTAAGCTAATATTGCAGTAAAGTGTAATAGAGCACTATGCATTGTTATATTGTATTTATAGCATGAAGTTAAACTCTTGTTAACAGTTCAGTCATTACACAAGCGGACTCTAAAGGTGTTCACCTGTTCTTCATGCACATGATTTCATTTGGAGAGCGCATGTAATGCACTACTCTTTCTAAAATTCACTTAATTTGCTTATTTGCATAACACCAAGTGACTGGAATTTAAAGTGCACCATCATCACTCATAGCAAAACATGGATATGATGTAATAATGGCGACAGGTCTGTGCAGCTCAGGCGAGCGAATGCAGCATTTATCCTGTTTTACCGCTTCATCATTCATTCCCTCTGTGTGTCATGCATATGCATGCATGCAAATGTTCACGCGTTTATGACATGCAGTGATTGACTGCTCAGATGTGTCTGTTCTCTCAGATCACACGTCTGCTGTTGTGAAACCCGTTTGATTTAAAGAACTTGTATCTTGTTTTATCTCTCACACACTCACAGCTGTGTCTTACGCTTCACTGACCGTGTGTTGTGGCCAAGTACGAAACCAGAGGACAGACATTTCACATGTTACCGCTTCACTCCTTTTCTTCGGTTCCTCTGGAATGTTAACAGGCCGAACCCTCACAAGTCTTCGGCGCAGGGGATTCTGGGTAACGGTCTCGTAATCCCTATAGATAGGTGATGTAATGGAAGGTTTTTGGTCATCCTGGTCTGTTTTTGAAGTAATTTGAGACAATATGTTCTAGTTTACGCTTTCATAATCTCCAGTTTGGATGATTTCAATGAGAGAACGTCCCTAAATGCTTTCGATTCACACTCTTAGACGAATCAGTCTGCTGTGAAGGACTGGCATGAAGTCAAAATATGAAATAAAGGCAAACACTCGTACTTTCACAGCCTCATGTGTGTTGAGCAAAACAGGCAGGGTTATGTTATAGAGCACAACAATCAGAAGTAAAAAATACAGTTCATTTTCTTTCCAAGGGCCAACGAGTTTTCATGATGACTTTATAAACCGTTAAAAACAGACCTACTGCAAGCCATGAGGTCATCAGCCCACATTATTTAAATAATCATGTAACAGCGGGATTTTGGCTAATTACACATGATTATGCAAACTAAATAATCTCTACTGATCAACAGAAACTGCAACAAGCAAGTCATGCCACAAAACACTTAACCTCTTCCGTGAAGCTCTGCAGATTACATAATAAAAGTCCCTATGCTCTAAAACTACTAATATTTATATATGCACATCTTCCAATGCATGGGAAATATGTTGTATACGTATATAAAACAAAACGATTATAACTGATAAAATACTTATGTATTTATGTCCATTTTATTTGATCATCATTTGCAGTGGTTCATGGGATTGTAGTTTTTTCACTCTTTAAAACTTTTAAAGTCACCGGTTCGCATCTTTGCTATTTTGTCTGATTTTCAGATCTTTTTTATTTTTGCATAGTTTGTGATTCACCGTGTGGATGGTTGGCTTGGTTCATGGCTTTATAATTCGGTGTAAATTCAATGAAAATCAGTGAAATCACAAAAATTCAGACAGACATCTCTCATTTTCAGTTTAATAGTTTTATTTCTACATTTGCATTTTTATACGCAAACACAGATTATTGCTATTTTGTCGCTACAGTGTTTGTTTGGTTGCTAGGGTGTTCTGAGTGGTTGCTGGGTGGTTTTGCTCTTATGCAAAGATGTTTAGATTAGATAAGGGATCATATAGTGGTTTTATGGTTGAATATGAATGGTGGCTTTTAGTGTAGATGTGAACGGTGGGTTAAAACATGTTTCAGGAAGCTCAGAGCTGCATGCGGGGACAGGGCTGGAGATGAGGGTGTGTGAGGGGGGATTTTACTCCTCCATGGGGGGTAAAGTGGGGTAAACGGGAGGTCGAGTGTAAACAACATCTGTTTATCCCCCCCCGCCTTACCTCAGTTTCTGCCAAAATACTGGTAACTGCAGGTATTACTACAGCTGCTTAGCTTACATTGTTTGTAGAAGTCATGTTTTGATTGTTTTACAGTAGTAACTGTGGTCTTTTTTAGGGGAACATTGTGTAAATGTTATGCATGCATATAATAAATGCTGGATTGTCATATATTCACACCCCTCCATGCACAGGCGGGATATAAACTCACTGTTTCTTCAGAGATGCATCTGTGTACTGCTGGAGAAACACGTGTGTTCAGTTTTGCATGCAGTTCGTTTGTCTGGGGCTTATTTACTGTTTAATTAGTGTGATAATGAGCTGTGAAATGACCGTGTCATTGCTGACTGGCTACTTCCTGTGCACTCGTGTTTTCCTTCCTGTCCTGTTTAACATGTCAGTTTAATATCAGAAATATATCAGTTCTCAAGCAGACGAGAAAGAAAAATTACTCAAATATTATAATTTGCTTAAAATATATAAGTATTGTGTTTGTGGTGAAAAACGTTTTAGACTATTATTTTTTTAACTCCGTGTTTTCCAATTCTAATCAACTTGTCTTCAAAGTAAATTTTGTACTTTTCAAATGTAAAAATGTCACTCATTATTGCCATTATTGTAGAAATTTGGTGTAGAAAATTTTGTAAATAGTAAATTTAACAGACAATTACAAACAAACAGCAAAGAATGCATTGAATTAAATGTGAATTTTGACAAAAAACTGAAATAGTAAGTTCTTGTGAAACATACTCCAATAATCTTTGTTTTATTTTATGTACAACTTCGAAAAATCATTTTACATTATAGAAGGTCTTGTCGAGCACGTTGCATTGTGGGATTGTGTATCTTTATGCAATTGTTTTCAAATATAGCACATCATTTGGATATGCATATTATGCAGAAAATACATATTGTACTTTCCTTTTTTAAATATGCCATAGTTTGCAATTTTAAACATACAGTTTCTCTGTCCCCCCCCCACTGAGGCTACTGGATTATATGAGTCTATGGCGTTTGTGTGTGTTTTATACACCTCTGTTTCGGAGTGTGTGTATTCGCGCTCCTCTGAGAGGCGAGTGCTGTAATTGATATGCCACCAGTAATAAATCAGCCGGCCGCCTGCCACCACTCGCCATTATCTGAGGAGACGGGTTTAGAGGTCTGTCCGCAGTGTGTGGACGTGAATTTATGCTCTGTTTTCTAAAGCTGTGAGACGACTCGCAGAATAACGTGTCCTCGGGCAGCTGTGGGAAAAATGGAGAATGAATTGACTTCCATATTAACTGTGTCTCATGTTCCTTATGCTGAAATGCACTCCAGCGCTTGTTTTGTTGGTGTGAGGTGTGCATCTCATGAAACCTGTCAGGAACGTTTCTTGCCCAAAGCGTGAAGAATGTTTTTTGAAAGTTATTGCATTGCATTTCTATGATGATGCTGCGGTTGTTAATTAGCATATATCATTTTCATGTTAGATAAATGAACACTTCTGTTAAAGTTTCTGTATGTTAGTTTTTGGACGCGTATACATAAATCAAGCCTGTGGTAGATGTGTCAGTAAATAAAGGTTCTGTGACTGTTATGTGTGCACAATAGTCTGTGGTTTTAGGCTGGATGTGTGCAAGCGGCTCATTTGACACAAGTACAAACTGATGCCAGTGATAATATTGAGCTAGACTGAGATCCGTGAAATAACAACATCTGTGATAGCGGCAGCTTGCGTGGGCAATTGGGTATATACATATATGTATTCAGTGGCAGTTTCAGTCATTTGGCGCGTCATTGATTGGTGTCATTTAAGCAGATACTGATCGTCTGAAGTGCAGGTACTCATGGGAAATTGGCGAATCTGAAAGTGGAAGATGAGAACACAAGATGAAAGAAAGCCTTCAGGGATGTTAGACAAGCATTTCTTTTATCTCTTGATGAGATTGATAATTCTCAGTTGTCAGACTGAGGTGTTTTGGGAGACATTCTTTCATTTCTATTTTTACATTCATTCTCATTCTTGCTACAAATACTTGTGTGTTGACTGTTTTAACCGTTTCATTGCCAGACAGCTGTAGGAGGACGCACAGATGCACGTTGGTTTGATATTTACAGTCCACTCTGTCATGACAGATCCACTCAAATGAAGAAAAATGAGGTTTGGGAATCTTGTACAGGTTTCTACCTCTTTCTTTCATTCTGTATTTCACACACTTGCACACAAAACATTACACACAGTAAATCAACAGACACAAAATAAAGGCTAACTTATGACTTGCTTTACTGTGGCAGTACCATAGTAAAATGATGGTAATTGCATGGCATACAAAATTAATGGTTACAAAATGAATGTACTTTTGTTGTACATCACAGAATACCACAGTACTACCATGGCATACCGTGTGTGTGTGTGTGTGTGTGTGTGTGTGTGTGTGTGTGAGAGTGTGTGTGTGTGTGTGTGTGTGTGTGTGTGTGTGTGTGTGTGTGTGTGTGTGTTTTACTACTTGTTTGCCACGTGTTTTTCCTGTGGCTCAGTGGTAGAGCATTGCGTCAGCAGCGCAAAAGGTTGTGGGTTCAATTCCCAGGGAACACACGTACTGATGAAAAAAAATTGATAAGACTGAATGTAAGTCGCTTTGGATAAAAGTGTCTGCTAAATGCGTAAATGTAATGTAAATGTTTGGAAATTTAACTGAATAATTCACAATTTCTATGTGAAATACACTAGCAGCTCATCTCTGAAATGGGATCGTGTTAGTTGGTTGGTCTTCTGCTGAAAGACAGGAATACTTTCGCTTTTCCGGTCCATTTTGGCACTAGTTTCTGGAGCTCTGTGGAATGACGTCACTTCCCATCATCCCGTCCTTGGGGAATGATGGACAGATAAGAAGGCCTTCTATCACCCGAACAGGAAAAAAGCAATGGAGATAAGAAATGGGCAAAGAAAAGGAGAGAGAAAGGAAAACATTCTTCCTATTTTCCCTCTGCTCTATCTGTCCTTTTATTTCCTTTATCTTTCACAGTTTTCGCTTGCCTCCGGCTCTCTCCTGTCACAGAGATTTTCCAGTTTTTGTAGTTCAATTTCCCGTTTTTTTCCCAGTGGAATTGTTGAAGGTGAACTCAGATTTGTTTGTTTGGATTTATTTTCCATCACCAGCAGAATCACAGTCTGTTTTTCTAACAATTAAGTCGGGAGTCATTTTTATCAGGTGCTTTTATCCATAATAACTACAGGTATAGTTCCTCTGGAGCAACCTTGGGTTAAGTTTCATGAATGCCATTTTGAGTTACCAGATCTGTATTAAGTGTGATATCAGTCCTGGGTTTGTGGGTCTGTTGACTTTAAGTGGCAATATCTAAACCAGGGTTCTCAAATCTGTTAGCTCTGACCCTGATCAAACTCACCTAGCTGTAACTCTGAAGACCTTGATTAGCTTGTGTCTTGGATGAGGGCTGTGGCCATCCATCCTAAACTTATGTCCCAGATGCTGCTGGTCTAAACTTATGGCCCATGTACTACTAATAATTGGTGTATTGCATATTCTTAGCACAGCTTACTGGTCTGTCACTACTTCCCAACAGAATATTGGATAGGGCTGCAGCAAACGATTATTTTGATAATCGATTAATCTAACAATTATTAGACCGATTAATCGACTACTCACCAATTATTTCACTGATTAATCAATAGACTTTGATTGATTATTCAGCTTTTGCAATTAGTTGAAATATTGAGTTCTACATATTCTAACAAATGAATAAATGTAATCACTTCAGCTTTTGAAAATCATGTGACCTTGGACCACAAAACCAGTCATAAGCGTAAATTTTTTGAAATTGAGATTTTTACATCACATGAAAGCCGAATAGATAATCTTTCCATTGATGTATGGTTGATGTATGGTTTCCATTGATGTACAATATTTGGCTGAGATACAGCTATTTGAAAATCTGGAATCTAAGGGTGCAAAAAATCTAAATATTGAGAAAATCACCTTTAAAGTTGTCCAAATGAAGTTCTTAGCAATGCATATTACTAATCAAAAATGAAGCTTCAATGGACCATGATCTTTACTTAATATCCTAATGATTTTTTGACACAAAAAATAAATATTGATCATTTTAACCCATACAGTTTATTGTTGGCTATTGCTACAAATATACCTGTGCTACTTATGACTGGTTTTGTGCTCCCGGGTCACATATGTAATTTGCCCTTGTAAAGTTCGGAACAACTTCAAGCCTTTCAGACCTCAAAGACTTACTTTAGGCTTGTTTTCAGGGCTCTTTTAAAGGTGCACTGTTATGTACTCGAATACTTCATCTACACAAAGCTGCTGTCAGACGCTTTGTGATGATGGATGTCTTATGCCCGTATTGAAGCAAGACCAACTCTACAGCTGCGGTGTTGCATAGTGAAGAGTTTGTATACAGTGCGTCTCCAATCCATCTTCACCCCCAGAGCTATCAGTCTCAGTAATTAAATGTTGACACGGTTCACCTCATTTGACCACGCGATTGATGAAAGTTATTGTCTTGACTCTCTTTCTTCACTGTTTGACTTTGAGAAATGATGCATAATGAATCGGATATGTTCCATTTGCACTCATAATGTGTTTTTTTTGCCCTGCAGGAGCCCCGGACGAGGAATTGAGGTGGATGTTGAAGTGGATGACTGTTGTATGAGAAGGCAAGGAAGCATTGAATCAATAAAGCCTGTACTGCCTCCCTTTCATTTTGTTGAGTTTGTTTAAAAGTCCCCAGTTGAAGACATAGCGTGGACCACCATATCCTTCACTTTTGAGGACCAGTGCAGATATGTGGCCTCAGCGGGGGCCCCAATGCTTTATTGGCCCCAGGACTGTGGTGCTCCTTGGGCTTCTGACTGTCTGCATATCCCCTTACCTTTCTGAAGGATCCCCAGAGCCACTTAGGTCCTTCTTGCCTTCTGACTGGGGTCTAACGCATTTAGTCATCCATAACAAGACCGGGGATGTGTACGTTGGCGCGGTAAACTGGATCTACAAGCTCTCCAGCAACTTGACCAAGTTGAGGAGTCATATGACGGGTCCTTTAGTGGACAACGAGAAATGCTATCCACCTCCAAGTGTTCAATTATGCCCCCATGACCTTGCCCCAAAGAGTAATGTGAACAAGCTGCTGCTTATAGACTATGCCCAAAACCGACTCATTGCTTGTGCAAGCATCTCGCAAGGCATCTGTCAGTTTCTGCGTCTGGATGACCTTTTCAAGCTTGGCGAGCCACACCACCGTAAGGAGCACTACCTCTCCAGCGTAGTCGAGTCGGGAACCATGTCTGGGGTCATCATCTCTGAGGGTCATATCAGCAAGCTTTTCATTGGCACTCCCATCGATGGTAAATCAGAGTACTTCCCAACTCTTTCGAGCCGTAAGTTGATGGTAAATGAGGAGGATGCGGACATGTTCAGCTTTGTTCACCAGGATGAGTTTGTCTCCTCCCAGTTGAAGATTCCCTCGGATACGCTGTCCAAATTCCCGACGTTCGACATCTACTACATATACAGCTTTAGCAGTGAACAGTTTGTCTACTACTTGACCTTGCAGCTGGATACCCAACTAACTTCTCCTGATGCCAGTGGGGAACAGTTCTTCACCTCTAAGATCGTCCGACTCTGTATCGATGATCCCAGGTTCTACTCCTACGTAGAGTTCCCAATCGGATGCACCAAAGATGGCGTAGAGTATCGACTGATCCAGGACGCCTACTTGGCCAAACCCGGAAGACAACTTGCAAACTCTTTGGGAGTGTCCGAGCAAGAGGACATATTGTTTACGGTCTTCTCCCAAGGCCAAAAGAACCGGGCCAAACCCCCAAAAGAGTCGGCACTCTGCTTGTTCACGCTGACGAGAATAAAGGAGAAGATCAAGGAAAGGATTCAGTCGTGCTACAGAGGAGAGGGCAGGCTATCTTTGCCCTGGCTACTCAACAAGGAGCTACCATGCATCAACTCGGTAAGTCCACTCTCTGATAGCAGGCCATTAAGACACACTGCATGGCTACAGCGATTGATTTGTTGGGTTGGATGAATGAGTATGCTTCAGTAATGTCCCCTGCCAGAGTTCAACTTCCATTATCTTGGTGCAAAGGGTGATTGTGATTTAGATATAAGTGGAAGTTGTAGATCAGACTAGGGAAGTGAGGCTGGAAACATTAAACAGAGAGTGGCCTAGTAAAGTCCTCTAGATGACTAGTCTACTCATTGGCTTGGTGACTGCAAATTTAAGGACGACCCTGGATAAGACTACAGTATAATCTTTGTTGAGAACCTGAAAACCTAGAATATTACCTAGTGTCTAATGTCATTCAATTGTTGTAGAATATAAATATCACAAGCACTCTTCCTGTCACCCACTTCTTGTTTCCTTTTTCGTCCATTCTCTCTCGCTGTCTTTCTCCCAAGTGCTTCCATTATTCAGTCAGACAGGAACATCATTAGGGGAGTTGAGTAAATTTCATGAGTTGCTCTCTCGCTCATGCTATCTAATTCATTTAGCGAGGTTTGATCCCATCTTCTCTGCCATCAGAGTCCGCTGGGACCAGGGCTTGCTTTTTCGTCCTCTTGTTCGCTCGCTCTTAATCTCTCTCTCCTCATTCGTCTCTGTTCGTCTCAATCGCTCTGTCTTTCTTGGGGCTTTCAGTGGCAAAGAATGGCTTTCATTTAACCAAGCACTCAGAGATAAAGATCCCCATTTTTATTTTCTGACTCATTCCAAATTGTTTTGATCTTTGCTCTTTCTTTATATTCAAAGTCTATCAGTAGAGCTCTAAGCAGGTGGAATAATAGAGAATGAAATACATTTTTTGTGAAGCCAAACAGATTGGAGTGGCTGAATGTGTGGCGTCTAAATATCCCATACTAGAAATTGTCCAAAGCTCTTCAGTCTTTTGTTTCAAACAGTTCAAGTATATAATAATGGGCTCCTCACATTGTGCTTAGTGTCTTTTTAAATCCTTACTTATGGACATTTTTAATCCTGGTTATCTCTGGCCTTTACACAACTGAGCTCAAATTTCAGTCCTAAAATTCTACAATGTGAAACAATTAAATAAGATTATATAGATGGTTGATTAGTCGTCCGACTAA
>CM050419.1:12173464-12175964 GCA_027564155.1 Gymnocypris eckloni scoliostomus
AATAGTAAATTGGTTTTGTAAGTATTGTAAATATCTGTTCCACTCTCACACTTTTGTGTCCTCACGTCCCCTTTCCAGGGTTTCCTGCAATACAGTGACCTTGTGTTTCCATTTTGTCATCCATGTGATAAATAACCTTGCTGCTGTGTGTGTGTGCATGCGCGTGCGTGTGTGTGTGTGTGTGTGTGTGTGTGCGTCTCTGTGTGTGTGTGTGTGTGTGTGTGTGTGTGCGCATGCCCTGTGTGTGTGTGTTCGAGTGTGTGTGTGTGTGTGTGTGTGTGTGTGTGTGTGTGTGTGTGTGTGTGTGTGTGTGTGTGTGTGTGTGTGTGTGTGTGTGTGTGTGTGTGTGTGTTGTGTGTGTGTGTGTGTGTGTGTGTGTGTGTGTGGAGTGTGTGTGTGTGTGAGTGTGAGCAGAGTGTGTGTGTGTGTGTGTGTGTGTGTGTGTGTGTGTGTGCGTGTGTGTGTGTGTGTGTGTGTGTGTGTGTGTGTGTGTGTGTGAGTGTGTGTGAGTGTGTGTGAGACTTCCACTGGTATTGTTTTTAGGAAAACCCGCCCTGACAGTCTCTTACCCAGCCACTGACCTTTAGGTGGAGTCTCTTTTTCTAACCCTCCCTCCGTTTGTCTGTTTCAGCCTCTCCAGATCGACGATAACTTCTGCGGGCAGGATTTTAACCAGCCTCTAGGGGGCACCAGCACTATCGAGGGCATTCCCCTCTTCATTGACAAAGATGACGGAATGACTTCGGTGGCTGCTTACGATTATCGTGGAAACACGGTGGTTTTCACAGGAACACGCAACGGCCGAATGAAGAAGGTAAGAGTTTCACATCTTATGGTCGTTTGATACTCTGTGTGCATTAGTGGTATCTTCTGGGGATTATTTTAGAGAGCTTGACTCAGCACATTGCAGAAAGCAAGACAATAGTATTTTTTAGAGTTTGATGATGCAATCTTGGTGTTGTGTGTTGTACAAGTTGCTGTGATGATGGAGAATCGTTAGGTTTTGAGAAGTGGAAACCATCAGCTAATTAGTTAAACTGACAAATCTATTAAAGAGAACATGAAATCAAAACCAATCCTGCTTATAATCTGAAAGATTGATCAAATTGCCCTGCTTTCATCTGATATCACTTAGACTTGAAATGGTGGTTAAAGTTAACAATGGCAAATGCTATTTTAATGTTGCCTTTAAAACTGAAGCATGTCATTATCCAGTGATGAATGCTGATTCGATTCAGTTGTTGTGCTTGGGACTGTAAGTACATATTAAACGGGCTAGGTGTCTACAACAGACATTTGGAGATCATTGTGATGTTCATTGTTTATAGTTTTTATTGTGACATAGACATTGCATAGTTTCACCTCCAACATCATGTTCCTGTATAGCGGCAAACTGAAATATCGGTAATATCGGCCAGTTAAACTGGTAATATCGGCTGGTATAATTGTTTATATTTTCCAATATTTGGGGTCTTGTGATTATCGGCATCGATAATTATGCTTGTGTTATTGTCATTTGTAAGTCTTTTTGAAAAACAGCTGGAGCTTGAGATATTTCTGAAGTGTTTTAGATGCTAGAGGAACAGTGTGCATTGGTATTGGAGGGGTATATCATCAGGTGTGTGTGTGTGTGTGTGATGAGCTCAGAATGAGGGGCTTTCACCATGTTCTGTGTGTGTGTGTGTGTGTGTGTGTGTGTGTGTGTGTGTATGATGAGCTCAGAATGAGGGGTTTTCACCGTGTGTGTGTGTGTGTGTGTGTGTGTGTGTGTGTGTGTGTGTGTGTGTGTGTGTGTGTGTGTGTGTGTGTGTGTGTGTGATGAGCTCAGAATGAGGGGCTTTCACCGTGTTCTGTGTGTGTGTGTGTGTGTGTGTGTGTGTGTGTGTGTGTGTGTATGATGAGCTCAGAATGAGGGTTTTCACCGTGTGTGTGTGTGTGTGTGTGTGAGACTGTGTGTCTGTGACTGTGACTGTGTGTGTGTGTGTGTGTGTGTGTGTGATGAGCTCAGAATGAGGGGCTTTCACCATGTGTGTGTGTGTGTGTGTGTGTGTGTGTGTGTGTGTGTGTGTGTGTGTGTGTGTGTGTGTGTGTGTGTGTGTGTGTGTGTGTGTGTGTGTGTGTGTGTGTGTGTGTGTGTGTGTGTGTGTGTGTGTGTGTGTGTGTGTGTGTGTGTGTGTGTGTGTGTGTGTGTGTGTGTGTGTGTGTGTGTGTGTGTGTGTGTGTGTGTGTGTGTGTGTGTGTGTGTGTGTGTGTGTGTGTGTGTGTGTGTGTGTGTGTGAGAGAGAGAGATGGAGGCTGGCAGGAGTGGAAGGACTCACTGGAGCATCACATGATGGATTTACTGAGATGTGAAATGGAGGACAGACTCTGAGAGATGGACTGAAGATGTGAATTAAATATCCAGCAGCGTTAATGTTATGTATGAAAGTCGGTCACAGAAGTGCTCTTCTCACACAGCATCGTCCTCTACTGCGTGTCTTTAGCTACATAAATAATCTTT
>CM050419.1:12190964-12198464 GCA_027564155.1 Gymnocypris eckloni scoliostomus
GTATGAGAGAGAGAGAGAGTGTGTGTGTGTGTGTGTGTGTGGGAGGAGTGTGAGAGTGTGAGAGTGAGTGTGTGTGTGTGTGTGTGTGTGTGAGGGAGTGAGAGAGTGAGTGTGTGTGTGAGAGAGAGAGTATGAGAGTGTGTGTGTGTGTGTGTGTGTGTGAGAGTGTGAGTGTGTGTGTGTGTGAGTGTGTGTGTGTGTGTGTGTGTGTGTATGTGTGTGTGTGAGAGAGTAATTAACAGTGCTCTAGTAGTGTCTGGAAGGAAGTTCTTGGGGTCAAACAGGAAGTGAACAACGTTTGAATGAAGGAAGAGAAGTTCAGCCGCTCTGTGTTTTACAACTGCACTTATCAAATGACACTAATTAGATGATGAAAAATATATTCTGCTGCCAAGAGAAGTTAGATCTGAGTCACATTCCTTCTCTGGTCTATACACATCAGTTTGACCATCTCAACATTTAGAAATCCTGCCTAAATAACACAGTACTACAGTAAAGCCAGACAAGACCAAAGTAATGAATTAATCCACAATTAATGAATGAATCTTAAGCAATGTTCTTCTTCAAATGACGTGTGAACTGAACGGAAACAAATTTGAATAGACTAAAAAATTAAAGCAGAGAAACAACTAAATGATAATGAAATTAATTTCATCTGTTTTCATGATTGATTCTATAGTATGGACTATTCTGTATCAACAGCTCTTCCTTAAATAACCGATGGACACAATAGAAATGAATCATGGGAACTTCATGTTCTGGGAAAAGGATGTGTCTGCCAGAGAAAACCACCGGCACATAAAACGCCTTTAAAGCCGTGGCAGAAATCTGAGGTTTCAGAGAACAGGACAGCCCATCACATACACACACTCTCACACACACACACACACACACACACACACACACTCACTCACACGCACACCACACACACTCACTCACTCACACACACACACTCACACACACACACACACACACACACTCACACACACACACACACACACACACACACACACACACAGACACTCAGACACTCAGACACTCAGACACTCAGACACTCACACACACACACACACACACGGTGCGGATCGATACACTCTTCACTCTTAATTGGCGGCGCTGGCGTTGTCTTGCGGTCGCTCTGATGAAGCTCTAAACACTCGCTGTGAGTTCAGCGCGTCCAGGGTTCGATGCCCTCGCTGTTACTGTGGCAACAGGCCAGACCGCATCTGCAGCATCTGTTTCCCACCTGGTTGCCTGGCGACCACCCAGCTGTCAACACACCACCGCCACATGCCACAGCTGAGCGTGTGTGTGTGTGTGTGTGTGTGTGTGTGTGTGTCTCCTGTTGCTCCACACGTTACTGTACACACTCAGTGTTTCTGAGACGGGTCGTGTTTTCTTTACAGCGGTTTGACTGTGAATTCACTAGTCATTTAAATTCAATTTTTGAACATTTTGAAATCATACAATTTTATTAGATTATATAGATTTCAAGTTATATATATATATTTGATTTAATTCAAATGAACAATGAATCACTTTAATATTTAAACGGTGGAGATGTCTTGCTCTGGAGGGTTTTCAGTCGGGGCAGATCTCTCTTTGGGCAGCGTCAGGCTCCAGCATTGTTTGTGACTCTTAAATCATCTCTGATTCTTTCAGATGTTGTGTGGACGTGTGTGGGTGGACGCCGCAGTAATATCAGGGGGCAGGAAGTGGAATATCTCATCGTTTAATTATGTCTGGCTTCTTTAAACACTCATTTTAGGCATCGGTGCTTTGGTAATCGCCTGCTTCTCCCTGAGGAAGACCAGTCCTCTAGTGACTGCAGAACACACACACACACACACACACACACACACACACACACACACACAGAGACACACACACACACACACACACACACACACAACACACACACACACACACACACACACACACACACACACACAGACAGACAGACACACACACAGAGACACACACACACACACACACACACACACACACACACACACACACACACACACACACACAGACACACACACACACACACACACACACACACACACACACACACACACACACACACACACACACACACAGACAGACACACACACACACACACACACACAGACACACACAGACAAACACACACACAGACACAGACACACACACACAGACACACACACACACACACACACAGACACACACACACACACACACACACACACACACACACACACACACACACAGAGACAGACAAACACACACACACACACACACAGACAGACAGACAGACACACACACACACACACACACACACACACACAGAGACAGACAAACACACACACACACACACACACACACACACAGACAAACACACACACAGAGACACACACAGACACAGACACACAGACAGACAGACTGACTGCACTCACACACTCTCTTCCTGTGTTTGTGTTATTTGTGTCTCTGGTGGGTGTCTGGTATGTGTGTGCTGGGTGTGTGTATTTAATGGTTTTTCCACAGTATATCTGCATTGTTTACACTGTGTGTGTGTGTGTGTGTGTGTGTGTGTGTGTGTAACACGCTGCAGCACTAGACTGTGTAAACGAGTCGTTCACAGATAGTTTGGCTCCGCGTGTGTTTATGTTTCTGTTCTAGTTTGATTAATATTTCATGAGAGTTTGTGTGCAGCTGAACGTGTGTTAAATTTAGCCCCGCGCATGTTTAAAGTGAATCGCATGATGTCAGTGAAACATGAAACAGCATCATCAGCAGCATCACAGTGTGAGTGAAGGCCGTTCATCAAACTCGATGGAGGATGTTCAGCATGAGCCGCTGCTGTCCTGCCTCTGCTCAGAGATCACAGCCGTGTTCACAAATACAGCCGTTAGCATCGCCACACCAACATCACATCCGTTCACCAGCGCCGCATGAGTTCAGAGTTGCTCACTGTTTTAAAAGTTCAGTGTTTTATGTGCTGTTCAGAGGAGCGTTCGTCTGAAATAGGTGCAGTATTTACTGTTGCTATCCTCACCCGGTTCAGACTGACACAAAAGAGAGAAAAGCTCCAGATTGAGCAGCTGCAATGTTGTTTTGAACCCTAAAATCTCTCCTGTGTGACCGCCAGCTGGAAAACACTGACCTCTGCATCCCACAGATATTTCAGTATCATTGATATACTGTTATAGTTTTTGTCAATATTTAATATTTCATTTAAGTTAAAGTTTTAGTACTTTTTTTGCATTTGTCATTTTTCTCATACACCCCAACCACAATTTTATATATGTCTAAAAGGTTCTAAAGTTTAATATAATTTTAAAAATATATATAATTTTAGTACTTTAACTTCAATTAAAATGAGAAATGTTTTATTTTGCAACTACCTGAATTATAAGGTTATGTAAAATGTTTTATTTCAGTTAATGTTCGTTCTATTTCAAAGACGTTGAACAATACTGATCTGTGGTGCTCTCTTGAGCAGATACCGGCGTGCTTGTGTTTATTTGACTTCCTGTAGTCCTGGTAAACTCAGACATCAGTGTCACGGCTGTGAAAGAGCAACATCTGGAACCCATCAGGTCGTCTCTTATGCATGTAAACACATCTCACAGCAGATTACAGCAGAAACTACTTTATCTGAGGTATTACAGTCGTGTTAAACGCTCACGGTTAGATCTTCCAGATGAAAATGCAAATATTGATTTAGATATTCAAGCTAATTTTCTAACAGCATGTGATGTTTTTGGTTTTAAAGAGGCTTGAGTTATTAATCAAATCATAATTTGTTGTGTATATTGTATTTATTGTGCCTAATCATTGTAGTGTTTAAGGTTATTGTCATTTCCTTGTGTTGTGTGTTGCAGTTATTATGGTTAACTCAAATTAAAACCATTTTAAAAAATCATTATTTTATATATAATTATCTTTAACTGAAATAAAATTCAATCTTAAGTAACTTTAAACTTATTTTATTTCAGGTAGTTGCCAAGGTAGCTTTTCTCAGTTAAATTTGTAGTAAATATTTAATACGTAACATGTATTACTAAAATAATAAAAACATAATAAAAACTAAATAGATGTATGTAAAGAAAAACAAACATACTAAAACTTTTACTACAATTAAAATGAAAAATCTAAAATAGAAACTAATTTAAAAACTCTATAAATGTATTTAAACAAAATACAAAAAACTTTTACTAAAATTAAAATAGAAAAAAAAACTTTTACTAAAATTAAAATAGAAAAAAAACTTTTACTAAAATTAAAAAAAAAAAAACTTTTACTAAAATTAAAATAGAAAAAAAAACTTTTACAAAAAAAAAAACTAAAATAAAAATAAAAAAATAAACTTAAAAGAAGACTTTTACTAAAAAAAAAAAAAAAAACTTATACTAAAATTAAAAAAAAAACTTTTACTAAAATTAAAATAGAAAAAACCCTGTTTTTTAGCCTAAATGCGATATATCCTCTCGACCAATCAGAATTGCTCGATGCAATCGTTCGATGCTTTGAAGCGTTTGTTTGTGCTCAGTCTTCACAATGAGTGCTTTAAACTCTAATAACACTTTTGATGGCCTGGATGAGCCAGTGAGACCTACACCTGGGGTAGAAAACAGACTGGACAAAGAAAATCACAAAAACAACAAAAAAGAAGGTTCTCAGGTGTGGCGTTAATACCCACTGTGGGATGTCAATGTAACAGATGTATACCAGTAAAGGTGGTGTTTAACGATTTACGCTAGAGGCTGTAGCCTTTGGCGTTCCTTGTTAGAGCGCCCGCCTCCCTCGCGAAACCCAGGTTCGAGACCCGCTCGGTGTGATGGTACAGACCCGGGGGGGTTACATCAACACAAGGCTGGTGCGACCGGTTTATAGTATGAGTCCCTGATGTCATATGTTGCATGTTCTCTTTTTTTTTTTTTAAGACATAAACCAAGATTAAAAAAAGATGGATTTGTAGCGTTTTGAAAAAAAAACAAAACACTTTGCATTTATAATCGACAATATTGTTGTTTCATTTAACAATCATTGTTTAACATGTTCAGACTGAGCCAACAGACCATTTTAACAGGATAAATTGAATATTAACTAAATGTATGGGTCTAGGTAAAAAAATGTCATTTTCATGAAAACTATTCAAATGGATTTATAGCGTTTTGGAAAAGAGCTCTTCACTTTTACTAAAATAAAAATAAAAAACTTTTACTAAAATTTAAATGAAGATGGTAAAATTAAAATAAAAACAATTAAACTAATTAGACATATTTAATGAAATAACCCGAAACATTTACTCAAATGAAAATCTCAAAATAAAAACGAATTCAAAGTATGAATAAAAAGGACAGTAAAATATCACAGGTGTGCAGCAGCATGATCCCAGGCGGATTATGTTAATATCTTCCTTGCATCGGCTCTGTAATGGAAATACAACTCTATGTGATGCGTGTACTCATTCATGTATGCTCCGTGTGTGTGTGAGTGATTTTATGTGGTTTGAGATGAAATATTGTTATATATTAACCGGCTCAGCCGCGATTACCGCGTCACCGTCAGAGATCAGCTCAGTTAATGCCGCGTGTTTATTGAGAGCAATAGAAGTGATGGATGTGTTCAACATGCAAGAACAGCCCCTTCCCTCGCCAAATCATATTTACATAAGTGATATATACTTCCCCCGGGTACTCTCATATATGCTCACTGTATCTGAATGAAAAGTCTGTCATCATTCACTCGTGTGTTTCTTCTGTACATCACAAATAGAGACGCTTCGGTGAGAGTGAAGTCTCTTCTGCTCACAAAGGCGGCATTTATTTGATTAAAAATGCAGGAAAAACACCAAAATGTTGACATATTATTACAGTTTAAAATAACTGTTTTCTATGTGAATATCTCTTAACCTATAATTTATTTCTGCGATCAAAGATTGTATTTTCAGCATCATTACGGCAGTCTTCAGTGTCACATGATCTTCAGAAGTCATAATAATATGCTGATTTACTGCTCAACAAATTTTTTTTTTATTATTATTAATGTTCAAAAAAGTTGTGTACTTTATATTTTTGTGGAAACTGTGATCAATTTTATTTTTCTGGATTCTTTGACTCAAAGAAAGCTCAAAAGAACATAATTGATTTAAATCAGAAATCTTTTGTATCATTATAAATGCCTTAACCGTCACTTTTGATCAATTCAGTTCGTCCTTGCTAAATAAAAGTATTAATTTATGTTTTTTAAATCTTGCTGACGTCAAGCTTTTGAAAAGGTGTGTGAAATAGGTATATTGCACACAATTTATTTATTTATTTTAAATGCAATTTATTTGTATGATTGAAATCCGCATTTTCAGTTATGATTGTTTTCATGCACATTCTGCTAATTATCTTCAAATTGAATCCCTTTAATTAAAGTCGTGGCCCAGATTTCTTGTTTTTTGCGAACTGTTCTTTCATTCTTGTCTCTGCTTGTAAAAGTCAAGAGTGCTCATTGATTCGTTAGCACTGAGTTTGCAGTTTAAATCAATCATAGGACTGTGTGCTGGCATCTAGTCATGAGAAGATTATAAGACATTTCAATTTCAGCATTGAATATTTTTACAGGTACATTATTATTCCAGTCAAATTAATCATAACAAAAAATGTTTATGCTTTCTTTAGAAATTACATTTTTTGGAAAACATTCAGTTTGTTTTTTCTCCATATAGTGGACTTCAGTGGTGGCCAATGATTTGAACATCCAAAATGCAGTTTCAAAGAACTCTACACGATCCCAGACGAGGAATAAGAGCCTAATCTAGTGAAACGATCAGTCATTTTCTGAAAAAAAATGTGTATATATATATTTAACCACAAATGCTGGGCTTGCTCTAGCTCTGCGATGCGCGTCTTCACACAATATGTAATCCTGTTGGAAATATCACGTATTACGTAGATTCTGGCACCCAACATCACACCAAGATGATATTTTAAGCTCCGTGTGTAGCCGAATCTGCGCTGGTTTGAATGGGCCGCCTCCTTTGTTTTTCTTCCACCTCAGCACCGTGACGTAATTGTGACGTCGGCCCTACATGACCCTAGTTACCTGTGGTTGGTCTAGCCGTGCGTCACTCAGAAAACAACAGGCCAATCAGAAGAGAGGCTCATGAATATTAATTAGACAGGACAAATCAACCTGTTCCAAGCAGAGCTCCTGAGAAAAGAGCTGTACAAATATATTCAGATGGTTTTTGGTACTTATACTGCAAATATATATTCTTAAGGACATCAAAACCTAAATATATGGGACCTTTAAAGGCTTTGTAAACACTGGACATGAACATCTTGAATGACATGGGATGGGATGGGGGGGGGTGTCATGGTTAGTATAATGCGGTACACTTAAGGTGTTTTTTATAACTAATTAAAAGTAGATGGAATAGAAAACAATAGTGTTAGGTGGTCAAGTTATTTTTTTTATAAGAAAACAAGAAGATAGAATAGAAAAAGATAAGAGAACGCT
>CM050419.1:12203464-12208464 GCA_027564155.1 Gymnocypris eckloni scoliostomus
TCATAACACACGTTTCCTTTAACCAGTCTGAACTTTGGATGTAATTTGACATACAGTATGTGAATAAGTTGAATATAAGCCTGTTGTATCATATTTGATATGCAAATTTATAAGGCCTCTAAACCAACATGATTACTGTTAAACCTGTTGCACACAATCCACTCCATGCCTTCTGTCGTCTGACTGAGAGTTTAAACTTAAAGGCGGGGTAAGTGATTTCTGGAAGCCAATGTTGATATTTGAAATCACCAAAACAAACACGCCCCTACCCCAAAAGCTCCGCCCACACGTACGTAATCTACGCAACCCAGGCAACGATTCGTTCTGTGAAACAAAGCAAAAGAGAATAAAAACTAATATCAAAAGATCGGTCCTGTCTGTTTATTAATTGAAGCGGTGACGTTCTGCAATGTTGTCCGTCGACGCTGTACGTGATCATGTGACTGGATTTCAGGTGATCACTGTCCCAACGTGCAGTGAGTCAGGGAAGTTACCAGAGACCGAATTCATGGACACGGTCAACTGATTCATGAGCTCAGGAGCTGATTGAGACGCACCCCGTGTCTCTCCGACACACAACTGCTGCCGCGTTATATTTATTCAATTCAAGATTATTTGTATAGCGCTTTTTACGATACAATCGTTGTAAAGCAGCTTTACAGGAAATTACGTTTCTGCAATAGATTTATATATTTAATATATTAAATTTGGTTAATTCTGTATATTGTCTGAGGGGTTGGCATCTCAGATCATTTAAAGGTTGGATCCAGACTGAAGCTTGTGTAATTATGGGATGTTAATCCAGAAACAGAGAAACTAATAGAGACATAATTAGCGTAGCTGTTCCATCCAAGATAAACTTATCTGTTCAACCCAAGCTAAAGCATAATAATGTGCGTTTGATCAGATATACCTGCAGTACAAGATTATGAGATGCATTATATGAATGCTTGGCTAAAGAGATGTGTCTTTAATCTAGATTTAAACAGAGAGAGTTCGTACACAAATTGCAAATGATTTTCAACGGTTCGCTTTATCACGTCCAGTGTAGACTGGCTTTAGCTGTGGTGGCGCGGCACGTCTGGTGTAGACTCGGTGTTACTCACCTATCGAGAAGAAACAAACTAACCTCGGCGTCCGATCGCAGGCCTTCTGCTCCTCGAGTTCTCTCCAGCGCTGGGAAGCTGAGGTCTGCTCCTCGAGTTCTCTCCGGCGCTGGGAAGCTGAGGTCTTCTGCTCCTCGAGTTCTCTCCGGCGCTGGGAAGCTGAGGTCTTCTGCTCCTCGAGTTCCCTCCGGCGCTGGGAAGCTGAGGTCTTCTCCTCGAGTTCTCTCCAGCGCTGGGAAGCTGAGGTCTTCTCCTCGAGTTCTCTCCGGCGCTGGGAAGCTGAGGTCTTCTCCTCGAGTTCTCTCCGGCGCTGGGAAGCTGAGGTCTGCTCCTCGAGTTCTCTCCAGCGCTGGGAAGCTGAGGTCTTCTCCTCGAGTTCTCTCCGGCTGGGAAGCTGAGGTCTTCTGCTCCTCGAGTTCTCTCAGCGCTGGGAAGCTGAGGTCTTCTCTCGAGTTCTCTCCGCGAAGCTGAGGTCTGCTCCTCGAGTTCTCTCCGGCGCTGGGAAGCTGAGGTCTGCTCGAGTTCTCTCCGGCGCTGGGAAGCTGAGGTCTTCTCCTCGAGTTCTCTCCGGCGCTGGGAAGCTGAGGTCTGCTCCTCGAGTTCTCTCCGGCGCTGGGAAGCTGAGGTCTTCCTCGAGTTCTCCGCGCTCAGTTGAGGTCTGCTCCTCGAGTTTCTCCGAAGCTGAGGTCTGCTCGAGTTCTCTCCGGCGCTGGGAAGCTGAGGTCTGCTCTCGAGTTCTCTCCGGAAGCTGAGGTCTGCTCGAGTTGTTCGCTTTAGAAATATCTTCTGCTCATCAGAGTTCTTGGCGCTGGGAAGCTGAGGTCTGTTCATCGAGTTCTCATTGTGGGAAGCTGAGGTCTTTTGAGTTCTCTCAAACTAAACATTTAAATCTCAGTTCTCTCTTACAGGCGCTGGGAAGCTGAGGTCTTCTGCAGTTCTCTATGGCGCTGGGAAGCTATCTTCTGCTCCTCGAGTGATGGGAAGCTGAGGTCTGCAATAGTTCTCTCCAGATTAAGTAATATCTTCTGCTCGAGTTACAATTACGCTGGGAAGCTGAGGTCTGCTCCTCGAGTTCTCTCTAATCTATCTTCTGCTGCCTCGAGTTCTCTCCGCGCTGGGAAGATTGATCTTCTGCTCTCAAATTCTCTCCGAGCTGGGAAGTTGAGGTCTGCTTGTGGCAAGAAGGATAAAATACTTGAAAATCACATTCCGACAATTCTTTATCGCTGGGAAGCTGAAGGTCTGCTACAATACTAATTCTCTAACATACATAATAACACAGCTGAGGTCTTCTGCTCCTCGAGTTTTGGTGAGTAAACTCAGGAAGTTAAAATAGTTCCCTCTTAGTTGTCTTCTGCTCCAACCAAGGTTCTCTCCACGCAAATGCCTAGGTCTGTCGAGTTCTCTGCTGGGAAGCTGAGGTCTGCCCAGTTCTCAGGATAAAACTTAGTTTGATACTTGCTCCTCGAGTTCTCCAGGCTGGATCTGAGGTCTGCTCCTCGAGTTCTCTCAACGTGTTGCTCTGGGAAGCTGAGGTCTGCTTCGAGTTCTCTCCAGCACTGGGAAGCTGAGGTCTTCTCTCGAGTTCTCTCCGCGCTGGGAAGCTGAGGAGCTGATGCTGGTTCTCTCGCTGGAGCTGAGGTCTTCTGCTGCTGGTTCTCTCCGGCGTTTACAAAGCTGAGGTCTGGCGAGTTCTCTCAGCTGGACTGAGGTCTTCTCCTCGAGTTCTTGGGCTGGGAAGTTGAGGTCTTCTCCTCGAGTTCTCTCCGGCGCTGGGAAGCTGAGGTCTTCTCCTCGAGTTCTCCGATGTGGTCTTCTCCTCGAGTTCTCTCCGGCGCTGGGAAGCTGAGGTCTTCTCCGAGTTCTCCGGCTGGGAAGCTGAGGTCTTCTCCTCGAGTTCTCTCCGGCGCTGGGAAGCTGAGGTCTTTCATTCATCCGTGAAAGATTTCCTCTTGTTTATATCTTTCTGTAAACATACATTATGATGCACTTAACGCTCATCCACATCATGATGACTTACGATGCCACTCCTGATTAGAGACGAGTTTGTTTTGGTTCTCACACACGATTCAGTTTTTTAACTTTAGGCACAGATTAAATCAGTCCCACATTGTCCTTAAATAATTCACATTCGAGGCAAAGTCAACATCTAATTACTGATTTGTATCAAGTAAACATAAGAATAACTTTGATATTGTTAGTAATATTTCCAGAGGAACACTTGACTGGACTGAAGCAGTTTATCCATGAATCATTTTTTAGAAATATCAGTATGTGATCATCAGACTTTTGAGGAAGGTTTGTTTGTTCATCTGTTAATCATCATTGTGTTGCGTTGCATTGTGTTTTGATCCTCAAACGAAACATTTAAATCTCATCTTACCGAGTCATTTATTGAGATATAGAGTAATGACTGATATTTATATCATTGTATGTGATTATCTGTTATTGATCTCATTGATTTTCATTGCAAGCATCAGATTTCATCATATAAATATCAGCATCTGCACCAAATTGCAAATGTTTGAGTTTGAGTCTCCCGTCTCATTCTCACTATATCATCCTATAAAAGCCTGATGGATCAAACGTGATGCTAAAAAAAATAAAAGTATAATAATGATTAAATAAGCAATTAAATAACTACAATTACTTTAAATTTAATAAACTCTACAAAAAAATAAAGCTAATATTTTTTTCGAACTCTTATTTCACGTGTCCGGCTCTAGAGGGATACAACTCTTAATTTATCACCGTGGGCTTGTTTTCTGAGCGTCTGTGTTTGGTTTACCACATCTACCGGGTTTTGTCACATCAGCTCATCAGGCTGCAGAATAAAGATGTAGAAATATTCATTATGATTCATATAGGCTGCTCTGATCTGGCTCACGGGAGAAACATTAGCAGGGTTTCAGAACTGAACTGTGCTTAAAAAATAATTAAAAGCCCCAAAAGACTCCCATCATCCTCTCTGCTGTAATACCAGTCACTTGAAGTAGTCCCTGAAGATTGAGATGGAGATGTCTGTGTTCATGTCTGAGCAAACACCAGCATCAGCGTCTCAGCTGAGGAAAACTGTGTTCCTCGAAGCCTTCTGGAAAACTGTCCTGTCCCACAAGTGCCCCACAGTTTGACCCACAAAGCAGCAGTTTAAATGGTTTCCCATGTTACACACAATACATGCCAGAGGAGCACAAAACTCAGCTTCCAGATGTGAAAACACTTTTATTTTCTCCCCAGAGAGAGATAATTATTTTTAACAGTAACATAAACTGTAAGGCTGGACAGTGAGGTCACAGAGTGATGATTACATGCGTCTGTAGAAGTTTTCAGCATCATTAAAACATGTTTAGTTTCAAATTCCCAGAAAAGAACTGAAGCACTCGTCATCCTGAAGAGATCCACCAATCAGAGGAGTCTCGGTTACCATGGGGATGACACCTAGGGACCACCCACTACATTGAACATTACCTAATTGCTGCATTTGCCTACTTATACAATGCCCTAAAGTATTTTTTTTGTGAAGATAACGTACATAGTTTTGAGTATGTAGCAGAATAGTATGCAAGCTTTTGGGACATACTACTTCATCATTATTACGTCTTTAACAGAGGATCTGTTGCTTCGTTACGTGCATCCGGTCAGTATTTAAACTGCACCGTCAGTCATCTTGTCAAAGCTAACATCCATATTTCAGCTCATTTAATTATTTTACTGTATTGGAGAGAAATAAGAGGCACGTTGATCTGCCAGTCGTGGGTCTATCATGCAGACAACTCTCTTCATGTGTTTGCATAATTAAAGTTAATGACCAGACGCGTCATTATAAAAGTTCACAGCATTCCTGCAGATTAAATATAGCGCGGATATCACTAAATACATTTTTGTCAACAGGTT
>CM050419.1:12210964-12213464 GCA_027564155.1 Gymnocypris eckloni scoliostomus
GAAGGATTAGTGTGTCCCAAATAGGATTGGGGATTGATACGCAGCTCTTATTTAGATCTGGTTGCATTAAAAAATACTGAAACAGAGTGGTTTTTGTAATGTTTGATTGCATTAATCGTTCTGAAAATATGCATTCTGTTGCTGAATATGCTGATTTTGACCCGCCTAGTGTCTACATTATTAAAATACTGCATCAAAGCTGTTTGCTGTTGATGTTTGATGCTTTCTTTTAATATTCTGAGCTTGAGAATCAGCACATTTTGAGAAAAGAAAAAATTAAGTGAAATCAAAATTGCAATATTTCTGTTATTTACAATTTCTATTCCTGAATCATAGTATGTTATTAACACATAGTAAGCTGTAGGTGCCTGGGTAGTGAACAGCAGGGTTATTATAGGAAATACACATATTAAGACCATAAAACAACGGTTTCATTATTTCAAATTGAATCAATATTAAGTGCTATTAAATTAAATTCATAAAAAAATTATTTGAACAAACTTTAATTTTGGCTGGTTTCAAGAGCATCATTTCTCATTTAGTGAGAAAAATAACTAAAACTGAAACTGAAATAAAAACCATAAAGCCATAAAAAAACAATAATAATTAAATACAAATACACACATGCAAAAAAATACTAAAACTTGAACTAAAATGAAAATGGAGGATATAAAAACTAATTCAAAATATAAAAACAAGCAGTAATAATCTCAATAACACTAAAATAATTGATTAACAATGTTAGTTGGTGATGAATGTTGCGCAATAACACTTCTTAAATGTATGAATCTAAAAACAAATCATTTTACTGTAATGAATCGAACGATGTGATGTTGGGATGCAGCTGTAGACTTGATTCAACTCAAAACTCGTGACTGAACAGTACTGTGTTAATGCACCTCGTTAGTGATGGACAGCTCAGAGATTTGACCACAGCTCATGTAAAGACTTCTTACATACGAGTGTTTAGAGAGCAGCTGATTCTGCCGTGCTTCGTCGAGAGGCAGAGATCTTATTAACCTCTTTACTCCTTTATTTGTGCCTCTGAAGGAGACATGCATGTGGTGAAGCTGTATCTGAAATCGAGGGAAACGGGGCAGAGATTTGCCAGTGTGGATTTCACCTTCTACAACTGCAGCATCCACAGATCGTGAGTGTCTCTCTCTCTCTCTCTCTCTCTCTCTCTCTCTCTCTCTCTCTCTCTCTCTCTCTCTCTCTCTCTCTCTCTCTCTCTCTCTCTCTCTCTCTCTCTCTCTCTCTCTCTCTCCTCTCTCTCTCTCTCTCTCTCTCTCTCTCTCTCTCTCTCTCTCTCTCTCTCTCTCTCTCTCTCCCTCTCTCTCTCTCTCTCTCTCTCTCTCTCCTCTCTCTCTCTCTCTCTCTCTCTCTCTCTCTCTCTCTCTCTCTCTCTCTCTCTCTCTCTCTCTCTCTCTCTCTCTCTCTCTCTCTCTCTCTCTCTCTCTCTCTCTCTCTCTCTCTCTCTCTCTCTCTCTCGCTCTCTCTCTCTCTCTCTCTCTCTCTCTCTCTCTCTCTCTCTCTCTCTCTCTTTATCTCTGCTCTTCTCGTTTTACCCATAAGCTCCTCACCACTCAAGGGGTTGGGGTCATATTTCTGTTGCCATGGCGACCGGTGGCGTGTTGATTGACAGTTATTCTCTTGCAAACAGACTGTGGTTAGAGTCCTGCAGATAGCGGGACCCCCAGCTGAACGTATCAATGAATTGTGTGTCATGTGTGCTTCTAAGACACTCCAGATGGGTCCGGACTCTTTTGGGAGGTTTGTGTAGTGTCTTATTGCAGGACAGATGAGCCCAAAGCTGTCTCCAGAGATATAACACACACACACCTCTCAGAGTAACAGCATCTCAGATACACAATACCTTCACACACACACACACACACACCACGCACACACACACACACACACACACACACACACACACACACACACACACACACACACACACACCTCTCAGATACACAATACCTTCACACACACACACCACACACACACACACACACACACACACACACATTGAGCTTTAAAACTAGGTCACACTGCTCTTCTCTGATAAGACCAGCTTATGTACTTGATAAATACACACTACATATGAGTATTATCATAATTGGATAATCACATGCTTCTTTATTCAACGCGTCCACATGTCTAAAAGCACAACTGCAATTTAGAGGACTGTATTCTGGATAATATAGTGTTATTATGGACATTGTCAAAGCTTTGTGTAGATGAGAAAGAAATAAAGCAAGAGGAAATGTGTGCATTTCATAAAACATGTAAAGAACATTTCCAAACTGTCTTAAAATCAAAGAAAGAAATAAGATTGAGTTTTTTTGCGAATTGAAAATGAAGCCTATTTTGAGCCCTTTTTTTCTGCAATATTTTCATTGTTTCAATATTTCAATATTTTCAACACCTAAAAATTATTATTTCTTCTACTCAATTTATTATTCATCACATACTGCTTTTTCTTTAGAATAAAAAA
>CM050419.1:12215964-12230964 GCA_027564155.1 Gymnocypris eckloni scoliostomus
ATGATCATACAAATAGACAGCATGCTGTTGTGAATGATTTAGGCTTTTAAAGACAAGAAGTGAACATTTTGTTAAGCAATATTAAGATTTATATTTTTTGATTTATTGAATGTAAAAAAATTATAAATAAATTACGGTGATATGCATTTTAAAAATCTATTGTATATACAGTTTATATTATATATTTATATATTCTCTCTCTCATATGTATGTATATATACAATTTTTATAGGAATTTATATAAGATTATGATTTTTGGGTTTATCTGATAATGAAAATAGTAATTTTAATAAAATAGTAAATAAAATAGTGCTTTTTATATTTATTGATCTATTTTAACTTTAGTTAACCATTTAAAAAATATATATTTTCTGATTTGTCTAATAACAATGAAATCCTCACATGTTAAACGCATCGTGAATGCTGCTCTCTTTAAGATTAAAGCAGATTTCATTAAGCAATCATTTCTCAACTCTGATTGGACAGCTGCTCTCAACGCAGCAGCTGATTGGTCAATTAGACCCAGTGCTTGAAACCATTATGAGGTCAGAGCTCTTTGTCCTAAAGCATCGATTAATGTCACAGAGTGAACCATTTCCTCGACTTAATAGTGAATAATTGAAACAAATGACTTTGTGTTGCAGTCAGAACCCTTTCAGAGTCTGCGAGAGACGCTTCAATCTAATAACAAATGAGCCGTTTCACTAATACTTCTGTGTATTTTGGAGTTTCCATCTATATTTATGGATCCAAATGTGACTCTGCAGCACAAAACCAGTCTTAAGTTGCTGGGGTATATTTGTAGATAGCCAAAAATACACTGTATGGGTCAAAATTATCAGTTTTTCTGTTATGCCAAAAATCATTAGGACATTAAGATCATGTTCCATGAAGATATTTAGTAAATTTCTTACCGTAAATATATCAAAACTTAATTTTTTATTAGTAATATGCATTGCTAAGAACTTCATTTAGACAACTTTAAAGATGATTTTCTCAATATTTAGATTTTTTTGCACCCTCAGATTCCAGATTTTCAAATATTTGTATCTCAGCCAAATATTGTCCTATCATAACAAACCATACATCAATGGAAATATTATTGATTCAGCTTTCAGAACGTGTATACATCTCAATTTCCAAAAATTGACCCTTAAGACTGGTTTTGTGGTCCAGGGTCACATATGGTTATCTAAAAGGTTGTGTTTTAGTGTGTATGTTCCCTAAGTAGGCAGCTGCCCATGTAGACCGTAAGCAGCAAGTCAGTGCTCTGCTTTCTGACACAGATTTCCACTTTCTCTCTCTTATCTTATCTTCTCTGGGCATGTTTTAATGGGAAATCCTCGTCTCTTTTTGACCTCTCTCTCTCTCTCTCTCTCTCTCTCTCTCTCTCTCTCTGTCTCTCTGTCTCTCTCTCTCTCTCTCTCTCTCTCTCTTTTGTCATCCTAATAAAGTGGTTCTTTGTGAGGAATGAGAGATTATTTCACACACTTTGGAGGGCAGAACTCAAGGACGTGTTTCTGACTCTGTGTCTGTATCGTTCCAGGTGCTTGTCCTGTGTGAGCGGCTCGTTCCCGTGTCACTGGTGTAAATACAGACACTTGTGCACGCAGAACGCCAAGGACTGCTCCTTCCAGGAGGGACGCGTCAACATGTCCGAGGTAAGAAACACATGCAGAAATTACTGCTCGCTACTCCTACAAGTCTCTTCTGCTCACTGAGGCTGCATTTATTTGATCAAAAATACTATTACAATTAAAATAACTGTTTTCTATGTGAATATCTGTTAAACTGTAATTTATTTATGTGATCAAAGCTGTATTTTCAGCATCATTACTCCAGTCTTCAGTGTCACATGATCTTCAGAAATCATAATATACTGATTTACTGCTCAAGAAACATTTCTGATTATTATCAATGTTGAAAACAGTTGCGCTGGCCAATGTTTTTGTGGAAACCGTGATTAGTTTTATTTTTCAGGATTCATGAATAAATAGTAGCCTCAAAAGAGCAGTATTTATTTGAAATAGAAATCTTTTGTAACATTATAAATGTCTTTACTGCTGTAATGAAGAGGCAGTGTCGTTAGATCCAAATGCAGCTTTATTAATATAAGAGGAGGTCAGACAGGCAAGGTTCAGAGACAGCAACAGGAGTAATGAAGGCAAGGCAGAATCAGCAACAGGGACAATGCAAAGGTCGGGGCAGGCAGCAGACAGAGAAGGGGTCAAAAGGCAGGCAGCAAACGGTCAGAGTCGTGAGAACAGTCCAGGTAACAAACAGGTAAAATATACTTGGGGTAAACGCTCGGAAATGTCAGACGGGGCTAAACAAGACTTCGCAGTGTTTGTATGGAAGTGTGCTGCTTATATGCGTGTGTGAATGAGGTGCAGGTGTGGTGAGACAATCAGGGTTAATGAGTGATTGGTGACAGCTGTGTGATTGGTGTAATGGTGGATGGGAATGTGTGAGTGCAGTGCATGATGGGAGTTGTAGTCCATGGGTGATGTGCAGCTGTAATGTGGTGCAAGAGATGTAGTGAGTGGCAACCAGATTCATGACAACTGCCACTTTTGATCAATTTAATGCATCTTTGCTGAATAGAAAGTAGTAATTTATTATACCTCAAATTTTGAAGCTATTGTAACTGATTATTAACTTGAATAATTATTGTAAATATTTATATTACTCTTATCCAGCATTTTTTCTGCAAAGTCTCATAATTTCTTATGAAAATGTAAAAGCAATGTTATTTTAATATTGTTGAGATACTTTAGTAGTTTTTATTAATATTTTAAATCAGTTTTTATTGTGTTTTCTGTTTTATTTTCAGTTATAGTTTTAATAATTGTGTTTTCTGTTGTTGTCCTTTTTAGCAGTTTTTCTGTATATATTTGTGCAGATTTGTATTCATTTTTATTTCAGTTTTAGTTCTCAATATTTATGTAGTTCAACTAAATCAAAATAAGAAATGTTGCCTTGGCAAATACCTGATTTTTATTTTTTATTATATTTCAGTTAATGTTCATAATATATTGGTTTAGTTAAGTAAAAAACCCAAGTTCAAAACATGTACTAAGCAAATGCTAATTCTCCTCAAATCATAAACTGATGAATAAAATCAAGTCCTGCCCATTCCTTGCTCATTAAATATCCGGTTTCAGTTGTAAATGCATCACATGACAAGCGTCACACATCACATAATGCGAGTGTAATGGTTGTAAACTGCATTTGACGCCGAGTTTAAACGTGGAATATGCTCTGATTGGCCGAGATGTCATTGATTTGTTCTGTGACACTTGTTTATCTCTCTGGCGTGATCGCTCACGCTTCCTCCTCCGTCCTCAGATTTTCACTCATGAGAAACCTGATCAGTACTGGAGCGAGATAAGACGAGAGAGTCCGGTCATCACCGCTCGCTCATTGGCTGAGTGCGAGTCCGCCGGGAATCTCCCATAATTCAGTGATTTAAAAGCCTGTATGAGAGCAGCTGAAACACACTGATAGACTCCTCTAATAGACTCCAGATGTGTGTGAGTGAGAAGGCTCTGGCTCTAGCGTATAGATGTGTTTCTCCAGCTCTCGGACCGAGAGAGAAGCAGGGAAGAGCTGTGATGAGGAGATGTGGAAACTAACACAGGGGCCGCGGGAAGGAAAGGCGTTGGCGTGTGGAGCCGTGTCCGTCTGTGCCAGCTGGGCTTCCGTTGCTCGCTCACAGCTTGAGAACATCACACGGTCTGATGAGGTTCTGGAAGGTTCCACAGCCAGGTTCCCTGCGTGATCCCGTACAAATAATACACTTAGTTCGAGTACGAGTTCATGCAGGTTCACCAGAATAAATATATCCCTGAAATCTGTTTGCATTCTGACAATGAAGCATAAATCACTGGCTTTCAAAATTGATTTTTCATTATTTTTATTTAAAAGAAAATCGTTTTATTTTTTACCCATATGATATTTTACCTCAGTTTTATATAAAAAAATATATAAAATATTGTTTTTAAAATGACCCCAAGAGGAAGAAGTGATCGTGGAATTATTTGTAATTAAAAATATATTTTTACATGTTCAGTCATAGGGCTGTAGTCAAGCCCACCCTTGTCGAGTCCAAGACCAGGACTATCGAGTCCGAGTCAAGACCGAGTCCAAAAAGGTTCGAGTCTGAGTCAAGACCGAGTCCAAAGAGGTTCGAGTCCAAGACCAGGACTCGAGTCCAGTCAAGACCGAGTCCAAAGAGGTTCGAGTCCGAGTCAAGACCGAGTCCAAAGAGGTTCGAGTCCAAGACCAGGACTATCGAGTCCGAGTCAAGACAGAGTCCAAAGAGGTTCGAGTCCGAGTCAAGACCGAGTCCAAAGAGGTTCGAGTCCAAGACCAGGACTATCGAGTCCGAGTCAAGACCGAGTCCAAAGAGGTTCGAGTCCGAGTCAAGAGCGAGTCCAAAGAGGTTCGAGTCCGAGTCAAGACCGAGTCCAAAGAGGTTCGAGTCCAAGTCAAGACCGAATCCAAAGAGGTTCGAGTCCAAGACCAGGACTATCGAGTCCGAGTCAAGACCGAGTCCAAAGAGGTTCGAGTCCGAGTCAAGACCGAGTCCAAAGAGGTTCGAGTCCGAGTCAAGACCGAGTCCAAAGAGGTTCGAGTCCAAGTCAAGACCGAATCCAAAGAGGTTCGAGTCCAAGACCAGGACTATCGAGTCCGAGTCAAGACCGAGTCCAAAGAGGTTCGAGTCCGAGTCAAGACCGAGTCCAAAGAGGTTCGAGTCCGAAAGAGGTTCGAGTCCGAGTCAAGACCGAGTCCAAAGAGGTTCGAGTCCGAGTCAAGACCGAGTCCAAAGAGGTTCGAGTCCAAGTCAAGACTAAGTCCAAAGAGGTCCGAGTCAAGACCGAGTTCAAAGAGGTTCGAGTCCGAGTCAAGACCGAGTCCAAAGAGGTTCGAGTCCAAGTCAAGTCCGATTCCAAATGAGACAGTCACAACAGAGAAAGAAGAAAATTAATCTTCTTCAAAACCACATACTTAATTATTGATAATTTATGTGATAGGAGATACGGCATATCTTCTATTCTAAGATAATCATTTTGCATTATTATTTGTAATGATCTAAAAGCATGTGCAGCAACACTGTATGAGCAAATTAGGCTATTTTATTTACTTTAGGTTTAGCAATTTCACTAAAGTTACATAAGCTGAAGTGCATCTTCACATTTACAGCATTTGTATTATAGTGTAACAATCACATTCTGGGCTGCCAATGGAAAATATTACAAATAACAAGCAACATAAGTGTACAAAAAATCAACATGTTCCCATTCTTGAACTTGTTCTAAAGCAGGGTGTCCAAACTCAGTCCTGGAGGGCTGGTGTCCTGCAGAGTTTATCTCCAGCTTGCCTCAAAACACCTGCCTGAAAGTGTCTAGTGTGCTTAGATGAGCTGTTTCAGGTGTGTTTGATAAGAGTTGGAGCTGAACTCTGCAGTACACCAGCCCTCCAGGACCACGTTTGAGAGAGACCTCTGTCCTAAAGAAGCCACAGTACAATATAACCCTCCCAAGCAAGGCTGTGTGGCATATAAACACCTTCAGGTGTGTGTGGCCATGCATGCATTTGTTTGCTGTTTGCCTTTGGCCATATAATATAGGTGCTATATAATATATACATCCCGGGGATGGGGGATATAGACAGTGTTACAGGTGTTCATTTAGTTCAGTTAGAGAATAGACAATTAAATATTGAAAAATTAAAGAAATTAAAAATTGGAAGTTTTTTGTTTGTTTGTTTCTATTGTTGGGCGATATGGCAAAAAAATGAAATCTTGATTTTATCAGAACATTTGACCAATTCTTGATTTTAGCAAGTCAACTTGAAAATGTAACTACAACATTATTCAAGCTACGTTTCCTTTATTAACCCTCTAGTTAAAGAAAGTATATTCTAAGTGCACCTCACATGAAGTTAAATAAATGTTAAACAAATCACTAAATAGCTTTGCAGAAAAGATGCATGAAATACAATTACGTCTTGTACAAACTTGTATTATGCATATTAGGCTATATGTTCAGAAATTATACAAGAAAAATGCTTAAAAAATGTAAAGTAATTAAAAATCAAAATGACTGACGGTATAACATCTATAGTGCTATTTTTTACTATAAAGGCTCCGTAAAATAATGAACAGCAGTCTTCAGCCGTTCACACCAGACGCGAATGAAGCGTTACATGTTAAGTCAATGCAAAGACGCGGTAGACAATCCTGCGGCGCGAATAGCGAATCGCGCGAGTTGAAAAGTCTGAACTTTGGCGGATATTCGCGCCGCGTTAACCAATCAGGAGCTTGCTCTAGCAGTGACATGATTACGAGCGGAGGCAGAAAATCCCAAACAACAATGGAGGATAAATTTATCGTGGTTGTATGTGGGTACCCGGAGCTGTACGATACTACTTCATACTTTTACAAAAACAGGATTACATTTAGCAACGAGACTGGAGCCGCCTGCAGAAGCCCCTCCCATGAATTTCACGCGCGAATGAAGCGAGTAAACTCAAAATGTTCAAGCGTCCAACTACGCGCGAATAGCGCGATTTATTCGCTTCATTCGCGTCTGGTGTGAACACACCTTGAAACGGCTTTCTAAAAACGTGGCGCTCTAGTTATTAAAAGATGTTTAACTCACATCTTCTTGTATTTGTTCTATTCCACTGCCCGCGTCAACACAAACACACTGTGTGTAGGGCACCTAGAGAGCATCACACGTGAGCGGTTAATCATGTGCATCGACATGCGTTGGATTGTCTTTACTGTTATTGTCAAAGTGTCTAATTCTAGTGTTTGGTAATATTTCTATTCAAAATCGCGATTCCTCGATTTATGAAAAAATTTAATTGTGGCAAAACATTAAATTTGCATTAATTGATAAAAGCTGAAATAATTGCCCAGCCATATCCACAGTGTTTGCTTATTTTAACTTTATTTAATTTATTTTTGTGTAATTTATTTATTTAATTTTACATCCAGGGGTATTCTGTGCCTCCAGGCTTTATTCGTTTTGCTCTTATTCGTTCTTTTTCTTATTCTTTTGGTGCCACAGCGTTTGATGATTTTCAGTTTTTTTTTACATTTAAACATTTTGTAAGTTTGTAATTTTATATTCGGCTTATAGCATGGTAATGGTGTATTTTAATTCGTTTTGGTAATTAAAGTCCCATGTTTATTGCAGAAAATGTAGTCGTTGTAAGTTATGGATATGCAATTGACCGGAAATGAAAGTGAAAGCAGAATGCGCACGGGCATTAATAAGGTATTTAAAAGCGAAGGAAAGTGAGAGGGAAAACTCCAGCGAACTTCGTAAAACCAAACTGTATTATGCAACTCGCCGACAGCGTGTCTGTGGCCAAAATAAAAAATAATGTATGCCTCCGCGCTGTGTGCAAACTCGGAGCTAGGCATTTACCAGGCGACCAATGACAATGCCCATTCTAGATGCAGTTAAACCAATTTCATTAGCCATTTCCCGATCAAACGAGCCAGATTAATGTTATTTTTTTTTTTGAAAGAGAAAATATAGTTGGACTCGGTCGAGACCAGCTAGAAGATTTGGCGAGTCCAAGACAAGTTTGAGACGAGACGATTGAACAACGTCTCGAGACCGGACTCTAGTACTAGACATGAAGATGTATTACGAGGAAATTTGAAAATTGTGATTTTTTTTCTGAGCTCAGCTCTAAAATATTTAATTTAACAAAAAAAGTGGATGTTTATGAGTGCAAATTGTTTAAAACATAAATATTTTTAATAAATGCCAGTGTAAGTTCATTTCACGCAGTCTGCTGTAATATAATGGATTTCCATGACTGTTCAATAGTTAAATGATTTGTAGTATCTTCTGCTCACCGAGGCTGCATTTATTTAATCAAAATACAGTACAAATTATGAAATATTATTACAATTTAAAATATATATTTTTTATATGAATATATATTAACATGTAATTCATTGCTGTGATCAAAGCTGTATTTTCAGCATCACGAGTCTTCAGTGTCACATGAGCCTTCATTTATTATTCAGGATTCACAGATGAATATAAAGATCAAAAGAACAGCGTTTATTTGAAACAGAAATCTTTTGTTACATTATAAATGTCTTTACTGTCACTTTTGATTAATTTAATGCATCCTCCTTGATGACTAAAAGTATACATTTCTTACAAAATTCTTATCGACCTCAAACTTTTGAACAGTATCTTAAAACTTCTGAATGTTTTAGAGAGAGAAGTGTGTGACCCCGGCTAACCAGCTGACCCTTGACCCCTGATGGAAACACTGACCCTACATGCGCTTCTGATGGTCAATCTAAATCTAAGGCGTGACAGTAGTTTACATTAGCGGACGCTTTGTGTTTGATTTGAACCTCTTGAGACTCCTCAGTGCATCAGTCAGGGTCAGACGTTTGTTTTTAAAGTCATGCGTTTCAATGTAAATCATGCTGATATTCATAATGAAGTCACTGGGGATTTTATGTACCTGCCAAATGTGACTCTTCCCAGATTCTGCACTTAATTTGCACCATTCGAGTAACAAAGTCAGAATGTATGAGTGGTGGCGTCTGTTAGAGGCTTTGAGCTGGAAAAGATGTGAATCAGTGCGGCAGAAAGAGTGCGCGCTTCATTTCTCACACTTGATTTGCTTTCACGCTGTCTTGTAGGACTCTCTCTTATCTTCCTGACTCTTTTTTAAGAGCTGCAGAACAACTAGACGAAGAGTGCCAGCCGGTTAACGTCGATCTGACTGAAGTGAGCGAGTTTTATCACACGCGTGCAGTGAAACACACCAGCCGTCATTCCAGAGAGACCTTAGAAATGGGTCACATGGCCTTTGGCATCTCCTTTGACCCAAAAACCCACAATTCTCTGCTTTAGCGTGCTGATAGTCAGTCATTCTCAGCTTCATTTCAGCTCGTTTGGCTTTTGTTCACTCCTTTCTTCTCAGTTCATATCTGCCACCCTGTTTTATCTTTCCTCCCTCTCTCTCTCCCTCTCCCCCCTCTCTCTCTCTCTCCCCCCCTCTCTCTCTCTCTCTCTCCCCCTCTCTCCTCTCTCTCTCTCTCTCTCTCTCTCTCTCTCTCTCTCCTCTCTCTCTCTCTCTCTCTCTCTCCTCTCTCTCTCTCTCTCTCTCTCTCTCTCTCTCTCTCTCTCTCTCTCTCTCTCTCTCTCTCTCTCTCTCTCTCTCTCTCTCTCTCTCTCTCTCTCTCTCTCTCTCTCTCTCTCTCTCCTCTCTCTCTCTCTCTCTCTCTCCCTCTCTCTCTCTCTCTCTCTCTCTCCCCTCTCCCTCCCCCTCTCTCTCTCTCTCTCTCTCTCTCTCTCTCTCTCTCTCTCTCTCTCTCTCTCTCTCTTCTCTCTCTCTATGTAATATTCATCGCTGGTATGCATTGGGCAGCTGAAGCGCAGATCTAATCCACTTTGAATAATTAAACCAGAGGAGAAGAGAGAGCGAGAGAGAAATGACTTTATCAGTGATTACTTCCTCTCCTGTCGTCTCTTTCTCTTTCTTTGTTCTTAGCCGACACCTTCTTCATATCCTCTCACGCTTCCATCTCTTTTATATCGATACGCATCACTTGTTATTTCTAGCGTGTCTGCTCCGTACGCTGCTGTGCTGCCTACCTAGACAGTATTTTTAGGCCTCACTGGCGCCCTGACGCGGATGCTGGTCCAAAAGATAGGCAGCAGCTCTGTGCTGT
Organism: Gymnocypris eckloni scoliostomus; assembly: GCA_027564155.1. Taxonomy (NCBI): domain Eukaryota; kingdom Metazoa; phylum Chordata; class Actinopteri; order Cypriniformes; family Cyprinidae; genus Gymnocypris; species Gymnocypris eckloni. Next base: position 12,225,692 of record CM050419.1, read on the forward strand.
CTCGTAAGATAACTCGTTTCTGTCGAATTCTAAAGCGGCTCTCATTGTGTCCCACACAGAAAAGACCATCCCAGAATGCACTGCGGCGAGTCATGAATCACGCTGCATTGAATGATTAGTGAATCATGACTGATGGATTGTTTATATGCTGTTATACTTCGGGGCCGTTGAATGCTTGAATCTGATTGGCTGATGAGCGTTCTGAGGTGTGCAGTTATTTTCAGGGAAACACACAGCGATGACCGCATTACGTGACCATATCACTTCACCAAATTATTTCTGTTATTTCAAAGGTCTTACAACAGAAAAATAACCAAAACCCACAACGACACCAGCCAAACAAATAAATACAGTGAACAAAAGCATAAAATCCACAGATCTTGTCCATGTTTTTGCCATAACATTACGTTTTATGTACGGAAAGCACATAGCCTACTCTCTCTCTCTCTCTCTCTCTCTCTCTCTCACAGACACACATATAGTTTACACACACCTTAACATAAGCGCTGATGTAGTTAGCACTACTCTGACGATTTTATCAGTAACATATAAACACTACATGACTTCTCACAAGTGAGGTAACAACAACGGCTCTGTTCATGAAGAAAATGAACTTAAAGTCTCATTGCTGCCGATCACTGACTCACAGAGGTAACATTAATATCTCCCTCTGTCTCATAACTTAGTTATTAACTGTATTAACTGCATTAGTCTGCTATCAACGGCTCAATCCTCCGTTACGGTTTAAAATGATGTTTTGGAATGAGCAAAGGAGGCGTTAGATGAGATGCGGAAGAAATAATTATACTCACAATAATCATTGAAGTAGAAAAACCAGATGAATGCCTTGAAATATATCATCTGATCGATGTCTTGAGGTGTGGCAACCAGTGTCGGGAAAGTTACCTTTTAAAGTAATTCATTACAATATTGCAGTACTCTCTAAAAAAGTAACTAATTACTTAGTTACTTTTTATGGAAAGTAATGCGTTACATTACTTTCGCGTTACTTTTTAAATATGAGCAGGGCTTGATTGTTTGTTTTAATACAAGAAATTATATTTATAGCAAATGTAAAAGCCTTTCACACCAAAAAGTGTAATGAATAAACCTCAGACTGAAGGACGAGTAAATCACGTCTGTACAGAAGAACACAGGAGAAGTTCAACACTCTTCAGTGATAAAACAACAACGAAGCACAATTGTTAGTTTATCTAAAGTCATTTTTGTTTATTAGTATGGTTGAACTGATCATCAAAGGTCAGCAAACACATCGGTTAATAAAATGAGATTAGATATATTTGTGTTGTTTATCATATTGAATTATTGCAGGTTTGCGTCATATTCTGAGTTTGCATTTCTCTGTTTTAATTCATTTTGATGAATACTGAATCCGTTTTTTGTGAGTGGGATGAATTAATACACATTCATATTTAGTCTAGATTAGATCTACAGTAAGATCATGTTCACACGGCACACTGTCATCAATAAATGGAGAAACAAAGTAACTGGCGTTACTTTTTTGAAAAAGTAACTTCGATATTTTCATGTAAATGAAAAAGTAATGCGTTACTTTACGCGTTGCTTGTAATGCGTTACCCCCCCAACACTGGTGGCAACCGAAGTATAAGCGGAATAATTGACTCCGCTTCGCGTCGTGACCGCATCACCACCTCGGGGGTGCATTATTTTTCTAATAATTCAACGGCCCGTCGTCAATTATTTCTTACTTATACTATTTATTCATATTTTGAATAAGCTTTTATTTTTGTATTTTTAATTTTAGTTTAAGTTTGTCATTTGTTTTTTGTGAATGTTTTTTATATTTATATATATATATATATGTCTATTAAGCTTTAATTTATTTCAATTAGTTGCCAAGGCAACATTTCAAAATTTCTAGAGTTATTCATTAAATATTTATATACTATTTTTATGTTTGTAATTTTACTTTTACTATGTTTTAGTAATTTTTTCAGAATTTGACTTTTTATTTTTTTATAATTTTTTAAGCTATGCTTTAATTAATGAATTTATTTATTTCAGTTTTCGTTTTAGAACTTATTTCAGTTTGTTGCCAAGGTGACATTTCTGTTTTTTTTATTTAATATTTATATTTTATTTTAGATTTAATTAAATTAACAAAGAATGATTTGGATAGTTTCAGTTAACGTTAACAACACAGATTGATAATAATAAAATACATACGTTGTAATTTTGCATAATTAATTGATTCAAATATTGTTTATTGTGGATGAAGTATAGTCATGAAGTTGACAGTAAATACTCCTCATTTTATTACATTATGAGATGACACACCTGTGCGACAGCTGCATTTACAAATTAATTTTATAATTAATAACATGAATAACGAAATACTCAAAGCATCATTTACACACCCAATGCTCACCTTTGCTCTTCATCTTGTTGGATTAGCACTATAAAGCTTCTTCAGTTATTGAATAAGTAAATATATAATTGGCCATTGCATCCAATTATTTCACCGAGCAAACTCACATTTCCAAACTTGTATGCTGGAAGTTCCCAAAGGAGCCTAAAGGCAGCAAACATTCATCCATGATAGCAGACAGAGCCTAGAGAAATCTTGACTTTCTTCATTTAATATGAACAATTAATTCAGTTTCTCCCAATAACTGTGTGCAGTGTTTATGCTTTGATTATCCAGCTACACTGTTAGTAGAGTATTGTGTTCTTCATATCAGTCACAGTCTCTCTCCTTCGGTTAGGGTGCAGTCTTTGAAGACACTCCCTATGTAGACAGCACTGATGCTCTCTAGGGAACAGATCCTCGCCTGATGAGGTGTGTGTCGATGGCCAATCACACACCGAAGAGTGTCTAAACCACGTTTGCTTTCCAGTCAATTGAACTCGGAAATATTTAAATGAGGCCATTTCATTTAAATAAATGAAATTTAAACATTTAAATGAGTTCAGGACACTGACTTGAGAATGATCTGTGGCTTTCTGATGGGCTTCTTGAAGTCGTGTTACGGCTCATTTTCCATTTATTGCACAAAGCAGTTTTCTTCCGTGTTGGAAGTGGATTTTATGGCTCCGGGCCGCTGGAAGGATTTGGATATGGTTGCTCTGCCCCGGCTTACCGGAACAAATATTAATGCTTCACGGTGGGAGATATGATATTTTAGAAGCAGGTATGGCATAAATTAAAACCAATAGTCTATGAGCAGCTTTTTCTGCAGTGTTAATAAATGTGTTTGTGCTCAAAACCCTTCAAAACTTTAAGATTGGTAAGATATGTTTTTAAAAATAAAATTTCTTCTGCTCACTAAGGCTGCATTGATTTGATAAATACAGTAAAATTGTGAAATAGTATTACAATTTAAAACAACTCTTTAATATGTTGAATATCTGTTAAACTGTAATTTATTCCTGTGATGCGCAGCTGTATTTTCAGCATCATTACTGCAGTCTTCAGTGTCACGTGATCTTCAGAAATCATAATAATATGCTGATTTGCTGTTCAAGAAACATTTCTGATTATTATCAATGTTGAAAACAGTTGTGCCGCACAATATTTTTCTGGAAACATTGATACTTTTAATTTTTCAGGATTTACAGATGAATAGAAAGTTCAGAAAAGCAGTATTTATTTGAAATATAAATCTTTTGTAACATCATAAATGTCTTTACTCCCACATTTGATCAGTTTAATGCATCTTGCTGAACACAAATATTACTTAAGTTCTTTAATGCATCTTGCTGACCTCAATCTTTTGAGCTATGTGCTCGTATATGGATGAATATTTCATTTGGTGCTTCAGTTTGACTCAATACCGTGGTATGGCCATTGTTGTTTGGCCTTATAAAGCTCAAGGTTTGGTCCTGGTGGTAACTTTGGACCGTTTAATGAGCACACATCTTTTAAACATGTGGTTGCTGTTTTGCGTCTGCACGGTCGCTGTGGTTTACAGGCGTGTGGGCCGCTGACCGGACGCTGCTGCGGTCACTCTTTACACTAAATAAGCAGAAGCCAGGAAACCAGCACCGTTTACTCATGAATCATGACATCAGGAGAATTCCCTTCGGTTTGAGGAGGAATGGGTTAAATACACATTTCACTGCTGGTTATACTCTGTATAATTGTGTATGTGACAAATAAAGCTCACCTGAGCTTAATAATATATATTAATATTAGAGCTGATTTCACCGCTTCATTTAGCAGCGTCGTTCAGAGAGAGGTTATGAGTCTCGTTCTTTATCAGATTGAAATAACTACTTCCTCCTGTCTCTCTCTCGGTTCTCCAAACATATTCTCTGTAAAACTGTTTTTATGGTGTTTACATAAATAGTATCATAAGAGCTTTTCTGCGGCTGTTGAGTGTCATCTTTCCGTCTTCTGTCCTCCTGTTTTTCCTCCTCAGTGATTGTTGACATGAAGCGTTATGACTGGATACAGCACACTTTAAATGCAGACCTTGAGCCTAAAACTCGTCACTAAACACCAGTGACTTGTACATATGGGTTCAGTCATTTCATACACTTCAAAACTGGTGCAACAGAGGTGGAAATATAATTTATAAGTACATGAATTATGTTTCCATCTTTGTTGGCACAGTTTGGAAGTGCCTTTTTCTCTTCTAAAGAAGGGGGTGCCGGTACTTTTGTCAAAATCATGTATATTCATATAGAAAACAGATACTTTAAATTGTAATACTATTTCACAATATTACTGCATATTTGATCAAATAAATGCAGCCTTGGTGAGCAGAAGAGACTTCTTTCGAAAACAGTAAAAATAGTTTGAGCATCCAGTCATATTCTGAGACCTCAGAATATATATTCAGAATATATATATAGAGAGAGACACACACACACACACACACACACACACACACACACACACACACACAGAGAGAGAGACACACACACACACACACACACACACACACACACAGAGAGACACACACACACACACACACACACACACACACAGAGAGACACACACACACACACACACACACACACACAGAGAGAGAGAGAGAGAGAGAGACACACACACACACACACACACACAGAGACACACACACACACACACACAGAGAGACACACACACACACACACACACACACACAGAGAGACACACACACACACACACACACACACAGAGACAGAGAGAGACACACACACACACACACACACAGAGAGAGACACACACACACACACACAGAGACACATACACACACACACACACAGAGAGACACACACACACACACACACACACACACACACAC
>CM050419.1:12235964-12278464 GCA_027564155.1 Gymnocypris eckloni scoliostomus
ATTTATGCATTTATTTGTTTATTTATGCATGCATGCATTTATGCACTTATTTATGTATTTATTTATGCATGGTTGCTTTTATTTGCTTATTCATGTTTATTAATATTGTTATTGTTATGCATTTATGCATGCATTTGTGTGCATATTTGTACGTTTGTACATTTATGCACTTATTTATGGATTTATGTGTATGCATATTGCATACTTTTATGCATGCATTTATCATTTAGCAACCTCTCGTTTTTACTTTTAATGTAGTTTTCACTGCTGGTATTCATCCTTGTAACACTTTTTGTTTGACGGTGATATTCTTGGTGAGATGTGGAAATAGGAAGCATGTGTTCTGCAGTGGGCGGCTGTGCTCTCTTTATATAGCACACGTATATTAGTAAATGAAATCAAACTCTTTCCAGAGATAATCATGTGATGCGGACCGCTCACACACACTCAAGCACATTGTCCTCTTCAGCCTCGCCGCGTCATCTCTCGTTTATTTAATTAGACGAGCGCTCGTCTTCCCACGCCGGTGAGAGGTTAACCGGCTGCTCAAAAGCGTCAGTCTCTCGCCAAATAAATCGATCGCACGTCTGCAGCCTGCGGGGGAATGAATTACCATAACATACATGTAAGACAGAGCAGAGCTCCAGTTCAGACCATAAATCATTTTTCATTTCCTAACTAATGAGAGACCAAATCGTTAGTGCCTAGTTAATTATCCATGGCTCATGAGTGCAAATGCAAATAATGACTGACAGATGAGTGTGTGTCTCATACTATGAAAGTATCACCGTTATCATCGCGTACACGGGGGTTAGTGATTTGAGGTGACCGTGGTATATTTACAGACCAGAGTATCACAGACGGTGGCTAAGACAGTCAGTATATCCTGAACACCCTAGCAACTGCTTAGCAACGCCCTGGCACACATCCACAGCACCTTAGCCGCACATTGTTTTTTCCTCTGAGAATGTTCTGCTCTAGCGCTCTTTGAAATCTGTGTGTGTGTGTGTGTGTGTGTGTGTGTGTGTGTGTGTGTGTGTGTGTGTGTTTCTGAGAGCTTTGCTTTCTAATAACTCAATGCAGGTCTGCTCTCAAAATAAGCAATTATCTGAGTGCGACTGCTACTGAATCTCTCTCTTTCTGAAGCGTTTCATTTATTTATTCCTCTGTGTTGCTCGTGTGTCTCAAACGCACCGCTCTCTTCTCTCAGAGGGAGAGACCGCGGTGAAGCACAGTAGTGCTCCTTCATCAATCTCTATTCAGTGATTCATGCTGTCGCTCTTCTGTGTTTCCTCATCTGAGTCCTGCCGACTCCATCACACACGCACACATATACACTCACACACACTCACTCGCACACACACACACACACACACACACACACACACACACACACACACACACATACACACACACACACACACACTCACTCGCGCACACACACACACACACATACACACTCACTCGCACACACACACACTCGCACATACACATACATGCGCGCACACGCACTCACACACACACGCACGCACACACGCACATACACACACGCACACACACACACATGCACACACTCACACACACACACACACACACACACACACACACACACACACACACACACACACACGCATACACACACTCAGCACACACATACACTCACTCCACACACATATCGCACACACACACGTATATACACACACACACACACACACACACATACATACACACACACACACTCACACACACACACACACACTACACGCACACACATACACACTCACTCCCACACACACTCACACACACACACACACACACACACACACACACACCACACACACACACACACACAAACACGTGAATATTCCTCCACCGCTCCTGTAGGTTTTCATCTGTGACGGAGGTCAAGACATCAGTGCAGTTGACAACCTGATATTTCTAATATAATAAATCTATTAAAACTATTTAAAGATGAACGGGGTTACACTGTATTTTGAAAAGCATACTTTATATCTCACAATTCCGACTTTCTCTGAATTTTGCATTTAAATGTTTTTTTATTTTAAATATCGCATTTCTGAATTTTTTATCTAAATTGAGTTTTTTTCTCACAATTCTGAGCTTATATCTTGCAATTTTGCATTCTCACAATTAATATTTTTCTCTTGGAATTCTGAGTTTACATCCTGCAATTCTGACTTCTTTTCTCAGAATTGTGAGATTAATCTTACAGTTTTGTATAAACTCCAATCCTGAGGAATAAAGCAGCTCACAATTTGGATTTATTTTCTTAGTTTGTATCATAATTCTGAGAGAAGAAGTCAGAATTGTGAGATACAAAGTCGCAGTTAGCTTTTTATTTGTTATTGAGTGTCTGAAATGAGCTTCCATAGTTATTATGAGCAATTAATAATTCTGTAAAACAAAAGCAGATGTTAGTTGAAGACGTCCGGAGAGAGAGCAGACTGACGGAAACTTTAATGAGAGTTAAGGGTGAATGAAAGGATGCGGTTCAGAAAGATATTGTTTTGTAAACCTTTATTAGTGAGCGTCCTTCACTGTGTGTAGCTCTTAAATAAATAATATCATATTAATAAAACAGAGTAGAGGTCAAGAACGGCCTCACGGTCACCTGAGGAGATGCTTTACATCTTAAAGTAACCGTCTAGCATCACGTTAACGAGTTATGCACAGACGAACGCTGCTCAAATCTGGTTCAATGATCTTTCATATTCCTCTATATGCTGGATTTGGTTAAAGGTCCTTTGTTGTTGTGTTGCAGTATAACTATGAAGGAAGTGACATCAGCGATCTTCCCGTGGATCTGTCTGTGGTGTGGAATGGAAACTTCATCATTGACAACCCTCACAACATGCAAGGTAACCATGGCGACCGCTGCGGCACACTGTAGCCGGTCTCCGAGCAAGCGCCACAGGATGCTGCCGGAGAGAGATGCAGCATCTATGAATGTTTTAAAGCATTTAAACGCGCACGCGTCACATTCCCTCAGTCTGAGCAGCACAAGCAGATGCACTGTGGTAATGAGTCCTGTCCTTCAGCTCTGCAGGTGTGTTGTTGCTCATGATTCATAATGCTGTCATCCGTTCACAGTCACGTGTGGAGTGTTTCTGACCCGCCGAGGCTTAGATACAACATTATCTTAATGCTTTAATAGATAGATGGGTCAGGTGTTCAATGCCCTGTATGCCTCAGAAGCTCAAACCTTACAACTAAAAGAATCTTAAACTATATGGTTTCTTTTATAAAGACTCGTATAAAATTATAGTGCGGAAATTAATGTAATTTAATATGACATATTTTCTCATCATAAGACTACACTGTTAAATGCTTATTTATTTATTTTAATCTGTATTTGATCTATTCATTTCTTTAAAGCTAATATTTCTGTATTTGTTTGATTGATTGAATATAATTATACTTTTATTTAGATATATGTTTTTAGTCTTTATTTGTAGTCTTAGTTGATGATTATTGGAGTGTATTTCTGTATTATTTGTATGAATGTGTTGTATTTCCCTGGACTCTGGACTGTGTCACTGATATGGGACGCAGCATGAGAGTTCAGTTTAGAGTAAATGGTCAGTGAATCTCTCTCTCTCTCTCTCTCTCTCTCTCTCTCTCTCTCTCTCTCTCTCTCTCTCTCTCTCTCTCTCTCTCTCTCTCTCTCTCCTCTCTCTCTCTCTCTCTCTCTCTCTCTCTCTCTCTCTCTCTCTCTCTCTCTCTCTCTCTCTCTCTCTCTCTCTCTCTCTCTCTCTCTCTCTCTCTCTCTCTCTCTCTCTCTCTCTCTCTCTCTCTCTCTCTCTCTCTCTCTCTCTCTCTCTCTCTCTCTCTCTCTGGATGCACGCTCTCTCTCAGCTCTCTCTCTCTCTCTCTCTCTCTCTCTCTCTCTCTCTCTCTCTCCTTACACTCTCTTTTATTTCATGCTTTCTACAGTTTATTTATTAGCTTTTTCTATTTCCCTCCACCATGACAACAGCCTATGGAGACTGGCATGTTGCTCACTGCAAACCAGAGATTACACTCCTTTTTATTTCATGCTTTCTACAGTTTATTTATTAGCTTTTTCTATTTCCCCTCGTTTCACACCATGACAACAGCCATGGAGACTGGCATGCTGCTAAATTATAAAAATCAACATCAAAAATAATTATTTTTACTTTCAAACTTGTATTGAGACCTGTTTATTGATCTGCTGCTAACAATAAGGACGTTTTAAGCTCTCCCTGTGGTTTCCACTAAAATCAAATCTAAAAAATCATTATTATTATTGTTGTTATTGTTGTTATTGGTATATTATATTAGTAATAGTGTTACTAGTAAAAATAGTAGTAAATATATTTAACATTTAAAAAATGTACAAATGTTATAAAATTTTTATTGCAATAGTATATTTGTCAGACTTTGTCTCCCTCTGCCTTTTGTTTCCTTACCCTTGTGTTATGTGCCCATATTTGGTCCTTCCTGTTTCCTGTCATCATTAGTTTATTAGTCCCCGTCTGTGTCTTTATTTAGTTCCAGGTGTGTCTTGTTAAGTCTCCCTATTTATAGTCTGCTCTGCCCCATGTTTCCTGTCGGTTATTGTATATGTCAATGGAAGTGTATGTACCCCAACCATCATCTGTGTCTGTCTACCGCCTAGTAGTCTACTGTTTATGTTATCCTCGTCTCCTCGTTCCTGGCTCCCCCGTGAAGCCGTGACAGAATGACCGAACCTTAAAACAAAAGATGGAATTCACCGCCGTCTGCAGCTCACTGAGCCCGGCGTTCGCGGGAAGTCTGCCGCTGTTCGCGGAGGAGCGCCGCCGCCGACCGCAGCTCATCCTGGTCTGCCGTTGGCGGAGGACCTTAGCCGCCATCCGCGGCTCGCCTAGCCCGCTGTTCGCGGGAAATCAACCGCTGTTCACGGCCAGCTCAAGCCCTCCACCGTTCGCGGCACACATAAGCCCGCTGGTGTCTCCGCTGGCCCCGCCCAGCTCATCTTCGTCTCCGCTGGTCCCGCCCAGCTCGTCTTCGTCTCTGCTGGTTCCGCCCAGCTCGTCTTCATCTCCGCTGGTCCCGCCCAGCTCATCTTCGTCTCCGCTGGTCCCGTCCAGCTCATCTTCATCTCCGCTGGTCCCGCCCAGCTCGTCTTCGTCTCTGCTGGTTCCGTCCAGCTCGTCTTCATCTCCGCTGGTCCCGTCCAGCTCATCTTCGTTTCCGCTGGTCCCGTCCAGCTCATCTTCCTCTCCGCTGGTCCCGCCCAGCTCGTCTTCGTCTCCGCTGGTCCCGCCCAGCTCGTCTTCGTCTCTGCTGGTTCCGTCCAGTTCTGCGCTACCCGAGCGCCCCCTGGTGCCCCTGGGCTTGTTAGTGGATTATGAGGGGATGTTTGGAGCCCAGCCCCAGAGCCTGCTCCTCACCAGCGCCCTCCAGTGCCTGCTCCTCGCCAGCGTCCTCCGGTGCCGGCTCCTCGCAAGTGCTCTCAAGTTCCTCCGCTGGTCCTGCCCAGCTCATCTTCTTCTCCGCTGGTTCCGTCCAGCTCCCCTAGAGCGCCCACGAGAGTCAGAGCCGCTCGAGCGCCCACGTGAGTCAGAGCCGCCCGAGCGCCCACGAGAGTCAGAGCTGCCCGAGCGCCCACAAGAATCAGAGCCACCCGAACGCCCCCAAGAGTTGGTCCCGTCCAGCTCACCTTTGCCTCTGCTGGTCCCGTCCAGCTCACCTTCGTCCCCGCTGGCACTGTCCAGTTCAGTGCTTCAGAGCGCCCGAGACTCAGCACTACCGAGTGCCCACGAGTCAGCACTACCCGGCCCACGAGTCAGCACTACCGGCCCCGAGTCAGCGCGCGCCCCAGGAGTTGTTCCTGTGCAGCTTACCTTGGCCTCCGCTGGTCCCGTCCAGCTCACCTTGGCCTACGCTGGTCCCGTCCAGCTCACCTTGGCCCACGCTGGTCCCGTCCAGCTCACCTTGGCCTCTGCTGGTCCCGTCCAGCTCACCTGGGCCTCCACTGGTCCCATCCAGCTCACCTCGGCCCAGGCTGGTCCCGTCCAGCTCACCTCGGCCTCCGCTGGTCCCGTCCAGCTCACCTTTGCCTCTGCTGGTCCCAGTCCAGCTCACCTCCGTCCCGCTGGCACTGTCCAGTTCAGCGCTTCCAGAGCGCCCCCGAGACTCAGCACTACCCAAGTGCCCACGAGAGTCAGCACTACCCGAGCGCCCACGAGAGTCAGCGCTTCCAGAGCGCCCCCAGGAGTTGTTCCTGTGCAGCTCACCTTGGCCTCCGCTGGTCCCGTCCAGCTCACCTTGGCCCACGCTGGTCCCGTCCAGCTCACCTGGCCTCTGCTGGTCCCGTCCAGCTCACTGGGCCTCCGCTGGTCCCATCCAGCTCACCTCGGCCCACGCTGGTCCCGTCCAGCTCACCTTCGCTTCCGCTGGTCCCGTCCAGCTCACCTTGGCTTCCGCTGGCCCTGTCCAGCTCGCCTTCCATGCCTCCAGAGCGCCCCCCAGAGTCCGCGCCTCCTGAGCACCCCCCAGAGATGATGAGCTTCCCCAAGAAAATTTGGGGGGGTGGGGGCTACCCTGCCCATTCCTACCCGGAATGGGCACCGCCCTGGAGGCCACCTACCCTGTCTCTAGGTCCCTTGAGGCCTCCAGAGCGCCCACCCCCTCCCCTCCCCTTTCGATGTTATACGGCGCGAGACGTGCCTATGGGGAGGGGGGATAATGTCAGACTTTGTCTCCCTCTGCCTTGTGTTTCCTTACCCTTGTGTTATGTGCCCATATTTGGTCCTTCCTGTTTCCTGTCATCATTAGTTTATTAGTCCCCGTCTGTGTCTTGATTTAGTTCCAGGTGTGTCTTGTTAAGTCTCCCTATTTATAGTCTGCTCTGCCCCATGTTTCCTGTCGGTTATTGTATATGTCAATGGAAGTGTATGTACCCCAACCATCATCTGTGTCTGTCTACCTCCTAGTAGTCTACTGTTTATGTTATCCTCGTCTCCTCGTTCCTGGCTCCCCCGTGAAGCCGTGACAATATTTTATTGCTATTTATGATTATTATTGTTGTCGTCATTTTAATTTACAGTACTATATTATTGCAATAGTATTTTTGTTATTTTTTACTTAAATATTTTGTATAGTTTTAAATAATAATAGTACTACTACTAATAAAGTAAATATGTAATATGTATTATTAAAGTATATTAATAGTAGTAATAGTGTTAATTGTAGTAAGTTGTTGTTGTTGTTATTTTAAGTTATATTACCATATATATATATACCATAATAATATTGCAATAGTATTTTTGTAATTTTTTTCCTTAACATTTGTTATTGTTTTAAATAATAATAATAATATTACTACTACTAATAAAGTAAATATGCAATATTTATTATTAAATTATATTAATAGTAGTAAGTATATATTTGTATTATTATTGTTAAAATTGTATTTATTTCAATTTTACAAATTAAAAATATTTGATTAAATATTATATAAAAATATTTTATTGCAACAGTATATTTGATTGCCATGTATTATTATGATATGGTCATATTTATCGGGGTGTCAGGTTTTCCTTCTCTATTATTATGATATGATCATATTTATCGGGGTGTCAGGTTTTCCTTCTCTATTATTATGATATGATCATATTTATCGGGGTGTCAGGTTTTCCTTCTCTATTATTATGATATGGTCATATTTATCGGGGGCAGGTTTTCCTTCTCTATTATTATGATATGGTCATATTTATCGGGGTGTCAGGTTTTCCTTCTCTATTATTATGATATGATCATATTTATCGGGGTGTCAGGTTTTCCTTCTCTATTATTATGATATGTCATATTTATCGGTGTCAGGTTTTCCTTCTCTATTATTATGATATGGTCATATTTAACGGGTGTCAGGTTTTCCTTCTCTATTATTATGATATGGTCATATTTATCGGGTGTCAGGTTTTCCTTCTCTATTATTATGATATGGTCATATTTATCGGGTGTCAGGTTTTCCTTCTCTATTATTATGATATGATCATATTTATCGGGTGTCAGGTTTTCCTTCTCTATTATTATGATATGGTCATATTTATCGGGTGTCAGGTTTTCCTTCTCTATTATTATGATATGGTCATATTTAACGGGGTGTCAGGTTTTCCTTCTCTATTATTATGATATGATCATATTTATCGGGGTGTCAGGTTTTCCTTCTCTATTATTATGATATGGTCATATTTATCGGGGTGTCAGGTTTTCCTTCTCTATTATTATGATATGGTCATATTTATCGGGGTGTCAGGTTTTCCTTCTCTATTATTATGATATAGTCATATTTATCGGTGTCAGGTTTTCCTTCTCTATTATTATGATATGATCATATTTATCGGGGTGTCAGGTTTTCCTTCTCTATTATTATGATATGGTCATATTTATCGGGGTGTCAGGTTTTCCTTCTCTATTATTATGATATGGTCATATTTATCGGGGTGTCAGGTTTTCCTTCTCTATTATTATGATATGGTCATATTTATCGGGGTGTCAGGTTTTCCTTCTCTATTATTATGATATGGTCATATTTATCGGGGTGGCAGGTTTTCCTTCTCTATTATTATGATATGGTCATATTTATCGGGGTGTCAGGTTTTCCTTCTCTATTATTATGATATGATCATATTTATCGGGGTGGTAGGTTTTCCTTCTCTATTATTATGATATGGTCATATTTATCGGGGTGTCAGGTTTTCCTTCTCTATTATTATGATATGATCATATTTAACGGGGTGTCAGGTTTTCCTTCTCTTCACATGATTGTCAAACACTTGATATGACAGGTTTGACAGCGGATCAGTTTTCTTCCTCACTCTGTTCTTCTGGATGCGATACATCGAGTTCTAAATTCTCTTGCCAACGGAATATTAACTTTTAGAACATCTACTTATTAAATATACATCCCCTTGTGTTAATTAAACTCCTCCTTTGTTCTCCTCGTTCGATTTCTCATGCCCGCGCTCGGTCTGTGCGGCGCCGCTGTCATCTTTTACTTATTAGATTAGGTGTTAATTTAATTTGGAGAAGAATGAATTTATCACATGGATTATTAGCACACCATAGGCGCTCCGAGAGCCATCTGTTCAGATGATGTACACCTATTCTCTCTCTCTCTCAAGCTGCGCTTTCGTGTTTTCATGCATCTATCTGTAAAAATGTGTGAATGTTAAATCATAGTGGTCCCTCTGAAACCAATTACCCGTTTGTGTTTGTCTCGACGCCGCGGATGCACTCGCTTCTGATGTCTATGTCTCTGTAAGTGTTTTTTAAGGAATAGTTGATGCAGTAAAGTGTAACTTCATATCTGTCCCGGTCCAGTTGTTCCCTGAGACCGGCCCGCGGCAGGGAGGAACCAAACTGACCATCAGCGGAGAGAACCTGGGCCTTCAGTTCAGAGACATCCAGAACGGAGTGCGGATCGGGAAAGTGTCCTGCCAGCCCATCGAGGAGGAGTACGTCAGCGCGGAGCAGTGAGTGTCTGAAACTATCACATCGGAGTCATTTACTGACATTAATAACCATACCATATTAACATTTATTATAGACTTATTTTAGTATTTTAAGGACATTTGTATTTTTAATATCTTTTTTTAGTCTAACTTTAATACATTTTTAATATTTGTTATTGTATTTATCTTACATTTACTTTTTATCTCACATTGATAAAGTGTGTTTTTATACAGACATAATATGTGACCCTGCACCACAAAACCAGTCTTAAGTGTCAATTTTTCGAAATTGAGCTTTATCCATCATCTGAAAGCTGAATAAATAATATTTCCATTGATGTATGGTTTGTTATGATCGGATAATATTTGAAAATCTGGAATCTGAGGATGCAAAAAAATCTAAATATTGAGAAAATCATCGTTAAAGTTGTTTAAATGAAGTTCTTAGCAATGCATATTACTAGTCAAAAATTCAGTTTTTATATATTTATGGTAGGAAATTTACAGAATATCTTCATGGAACATGATCTTAATATCCTAATGATTTTTGGCATAAAAGAAAAACTGATAATTTTGACTCATACCTAGTATTTTTGGCTATTGCTACAAATAGACCTGTGCTGCTTATGACTGGTTTTGTGCTCCAGTGACGCGTATATAAAATGAATAGTGCTGCAGTTGATGGGTACTTGTGTGTTATTTTAATTAGTAACTATGTGTCTGCTTGAGTCGATGATCTCTTACGCTCCTGAAATAGCATCTGATCTGTGTTTCGTCTCGTCTAGTCTGAATGTTGACTATCAGCTTATTCTGACCAAAAACTGCCCGCTTAGAAAGAACGAGAGCGTCTGATGGATGTGTAAATGTCCTGTGACGACTCACAGCAGATCTCTCAAGTGTTTTCTATTAGCATTACTGTAAGATGCTGCATTGTCAATTGCAAAAGTGTTTTTGTGTTTAACTTGTGAAATAAAATGACCCAAATAATGTATGGATAAAGCAGCATCTCCATCATGGGTTCAAGAGAATGCAAGCATCGCTTTTGGAGAAACTGGTGTAAAATAGAAACGGAGAACTGAGGAACTTTACTACAGCGTATTAATGCACATTTTGGAGATTTAAAGTTTTCCTATTCAGCGTTTTATGCACCGTTCAAAAATGTGTGCATGGAAACCCAGCTGATGAAAACAGCCAATCACGTTTGTGTTAAAGGTAACCATAGCAACAGTAGATTGTTTTATAATCAATGCGTCACTGTTTTGTTTTCATTAATCAGCATCAGTTAATTTTGCATATATATTCTCTGTTTAATTGTACGTGCTCATTTACACTATTTTTACATTAATAACAAATGTATCTCAAAATAAATATTCACTTGTTGCATATAAAATCATTTATATACTAAATGTATTTAGATAAAATATTATAGAATTTTCCAGTTTATGTGCATAGGTCATATTTGTATTATCAGTGCATCTATAAATCAGCTTCTCTTATTAATAAAACAGCAGTGACGTCTGTTTGCTGCAGCTTCTGGAGGCTATGCCCTTCATTCATACTTCCAGATGCATCATTGATGTGACATTTTATCACATCCTGGTACTGCAACACGGAGACAATGACTTCACAGTTTATTAATAAGTCATGGCAGCGCTTCACACTTCCAGGAAATAAACAAACACTGGTGTTTTTTCATTGCAAACACAGAAAGCTCTGTTCTTATGTTGCACTCCACACAGACACAGTTAATAACCCGCTGCAGACGGAGGACTGTCTCTGTCTCTCGATCCGCCGCTCAGTCACTGCTGGAGCGGGTTTGATCCGCTCTAAGACCCCCGTCTCTCTCTCTGTGTCTGCAGGATCGTGTGTCGACTGGCCGACGCCACAGGTTACCGTGTGCAGGACGCTCAGGTGGAGGTGTGTGTGCGCGAATGTCTGCCGGAGTACAGGGCCGTGTCTCTCAAAGCCTTCACGTTTGTGGTGAGCGTCACTCTCAAACTGTGTGATTTCTAACTGAAACTCGGTGGAATGTCATTGAATCTCTGTGTGTGTGTGTGTCCAGTCGCCGTACTTCACTCGCGTGCAGCCGTCATACGGGCCCGTCTCCGGAGGAACGAGGATCACCATTCACGGCAGCCATCTGAACTCGGGCAGCGCCGTCTCCATCAAGATCGGACTCAACCCCTGCCGCTTCGAGAGGTGCGCTGATCTGTTCCTCTCATCTGAACGTGCATTCAGACACTATATACTGTTATTTGTGTGTGCGTGCGTGTGTGCGTGGGTGGGTGCGCGTGAGGGTGCGCGTGAGTGTGTGCGTCTGAACCCATCTCTCCACTAATGTGACGACAGTTCTGTCCAAATATGTCCAGAACTCAGCAGGTTTCAGTTCTGAACACTGTTGCCTAGGCAACACAGCAAGTGTTGAAGGACACACACACACACACACACACACACACACACACACACACACACACACACACACACACACACACACATTCACTCATTCACTCACTCTCACACACACACACACACACACACACACACACACACACATTCACTCTCTCACACACACAAACACATTCACTCACTCACTCTCTCTTACACACACACACACACACACACACACACACACACACACACACACACACACACACACACACACACACATGTTGGTTTTATGGTTCTGACGGGACTCTCCATAGGCGTAATGGTTTTATACTGTACAAGCTGTATGTGCTATTGCCCTACACCTACCCTACACCTAAACTTAGCCCTCACAGGAGACGGTGCATTTCAACTTTCCCCCCAAAAAACTCACTCTGTATGATTTATAAGCGTTTTAAATTATGGAGACACTGAAAATGTCCTCATAAATCACCTTCTCCTTGTAATACCTATGTCATACCCATGTCATTATACAAATTGTGTCCTCATAAACCACATAAACATGCACACACACACACACACACACACACACACACACACACACACACACACACACACACACACACACACACTCACTCACTCACTCACTCACTCACTCACTCACTCACCACTCACTCACTCACTCACTCACTCACTCACCACTCACTCACCACTCACTCACTCACTCACTCACTCACTCACTCACTCACTCACTCACTCTCTCTCTCTGTACAAACACACTCAAACACACACACACACACACACACAGTTGATGCGTACGCCTGTCTGATCAAACATGGGAAAGAACCTTCAGAGTGAATCTCATCTTGCTCTTATCCGTCACATGACTAAGTGTGCCGTCAGTCGTGCATGGTTTGGTTTGATCAGATTAACGTCTGTCATGTTCCAAGCCGTCGCTCTGAGTGATCTTTGAACCTCGAACCTGATGCAACCGCGATGAAACCGTATTTCCACGCTCTCTGCACACATGATCGCCTTCATTCTTCCCTGCAGACGCAGCTCAGGTCAAAGGTTGAAATCTAAAATACGTAGAAACGAGTCAAAATAAATATCTTTGTTTCATTTTATTTATTTATTTTTTAATGATGTCCACTTTTAAAGTTAGTCAGGCTTCACAAAACAAACAGGTGTAATGAAGTTGTTCATCAACATTATGTGCATGGAATACAAATAAACTAGAAAATATGTATTTAAAAAAAAAAATCACAGTTTTTTAAATGAAATAAATGAGCACAATATTTACTACATTACTCGCAGTTGATTGCAATAAATTGCCTTTTCTCTGAGAGTTTGATAAATGGTTAATAAAACATTAAATAAAATAACAATATCAAATATCACAAACTAAATAATAATACATTTGCTCCATTTATTAAATGAAACGGTTAGCACAATATTTACTATAATAATCAGTTGTTATTTAGTTGTTAATCACTATTTTCACTTCTTGTAATGGGGTTTTCAATGGCTGATGACCAATGAAATGCCCATATGTGTGCATAAAATGCTCATAAAAGTATAAATCAAAATATAATTTTTTTAAATAAAATAAATTAAAATAATGTTTTTCTGCGTTACTCATATTTGTAATTTAGCTGGGAATAACTGAAAAAAATATTCTTTCTAATGTGTTTGTCAATGACTGATAAAATGCCCATATATAGTATATATACAAATATAAATAAAAACATGAAATAAATATCCAAAATAAAATAAAGGAAAAGGCTGTATTCACTACGTTACTCTCATTTAGTTAAAATGTCCTTCTCTGTGATGGGTTTTGCCAATAAAATATCCGAATAAATGATCCGAATCATTTAGAATCCAAAAAGTGATTTGAGTTGTAAATGTTACCATTTGTGTACATCATGCTTTTAAGACCAAGCGGTCCTTTAACAGAAGTAAAGCTGGTTTTGTTGGTGTGTGTGTGTTCAGGCGCAGCGCCCGTGAGATCGTGTGTGTGACTCCGGCGGGTTTGGGCACAGGAGGGACCCCGGTGATGGTGGACATAAACGCGGCCGAGCTCAGGAACCCGGAGGTGAAGTTCAACTACACAGACGACCCCACCATCCTGAAGATGGAGCCCGACTGGAGCATCGCCAGGTCAGACTCACCAACACACTGTAGAGCGTTTCTCTGTGAGCGGCTCGCAGGTGCTTCAGCGAGAACGTCTCTGGAGGTCTGAGTAACATCACAGCCTGCGGATAGAGACCTGCACCCGCGGGACCCAACGCAACCGGGTGCGGAAGAGGCTTGTGTGTGTGCGGGGGAATAAAATCGATATAGATTATTTTATGCGGGTGGGAGTGGGACAAAACATGAATGTCTCGGGCGGGAGTGGGACCAGATAAGATATATTTCTGCAGGAGCGGGACTGAAAAATCCTTCCCGCGCAGGTCTCTACTTACAGACACATGAATCTGACGGCAGAGAAATGCTGCAAACACACTCTCGCTGACGTCTAGAGCTGAAGAAGTGTTTCACCTCCACAGGGAGAGAGACATGAGTGATGAAAGAGAGAGAGAGAGACAGGTTAGGCAGGTTTATACTCCAGCGGATTGCTTTTATGCTGGAAATCGTGGAGATTCGTTTACAACATTTAGAAGCACTATTCTCACACATGAATAACAGATGTTTCATCTGTTTAAAATACATGTGAGATTGTTTTACAGCATCCTGACTAGATCTACTGTTTTAACATGGCTAATTATAGGCATTTTCATCACACACACACACACACACTCACACGTTTGTTTTTGTGAAAAATGGGGACATCCCATAGGCGTAATGGTTTTTATACTGTACAAACTGTATGTGCTATTGCCCTACACCTAAACTTAGCCCTCACAGGAGACTGTCTGCTATTTCAGATTTACAATACACTCCATTCTGTGTGATTTATAAGTGTTTTGAAAAGTGGGGACATGCGGAAATGTCCAGAAAAGACACCTTCTCCTTATAATAGAAGGTGTAGTGTTCCTGTGGCTCAGTGGTAGGGCATTGTGTTAGCAGCGCAAAAGGTTGTGGGTTCGATTCCCAGGGAACACATGTACTGACAAAAAAAATGTATAGCATGAATATAATTTGCTTTGGATAAAAGCGTCTGCTAAATGCATAAATGTAATACCTGTCATACCTGTGTCATTATACTAATTCATGTCCTCATTTGTCACACACACACACACACACACACACACACACACATGCATTTTATGAGTTCTATGGTGTTTATTTTTAAAAGTCTTTTACTCACTGAGGCTGCATTTATTTGATCAAAATACAAGAAAACAGCGAAATATTATTACAATTTAAAATAACTGTTTTCTATGTGAATATCTGTTAGAAATGTAATTTATTTCTGTGATCATATCTGTATTTTCAGCATCATTACTGCAGTCTTCAGTGTCACATGATCTTCAGAAATCAATAATAATTTACTGCTTAAGAAACATTTCTGATTATTAGCAATGTTGAACACAGTCGTGCTGATGAAATTTTTTATTGGATTTTAGATTCTATAATGAATCAAAAAATCAAAATAGCAGCATTTATGTTTTGTAACATTATAAATGTCTTTACTGTCACTTTTGATCAATTCAATGCATCCTTGCTGAATAAAAGCATTGAATTTCTTTCACACACTTTTGATCGGTAGTGTGCAGCATGTTTAAAATGACTCTTTACCGTCACCAGTTCAGTACATAAGGTGATGGACGGTTAAGTTGTTCATGTTTTCTAGATATTAAGGTGTTTTTCTCTGTTAGTGGTGGAACCCCGTTAACCGTGATCGGCACCAACCTCGCCACCGTCAGAGAGCCGAAGATGAGAGCCAAATACGGCAGCGTCAGTTCAGTCAACGTAAGTCTCTAGCACACTAGCTATGTTCCCATCCACCTATTTCAGGGAAATCGCATTAAAAAGATGCGCCAAGATATGCATAAATTCTAAAAATGTGAATAAAAAACATATGCACATAACTGAATAGGATAAACTTTTTATCCGATAAGAAAAAATGTGCATCAAGTACGATGGAAAGACATTTACCGAATCAATTCCTTCATTGAAAAAGTCATGTGACTTTGGGATAACTTGACCAGCGGACCGATCTCGTTCACAGCATCTATATGTTGTTATGGTCGTTCTGAAATGCTTGATGTAAATGATTAAAGTACTTCTGTATAATTACCAAACAGTGCATTTATTGTTTCGTCTGCTCGCTCTCTGAGGCGCATTTATTAGGCTGTATATGAAAACGATTATATTCAGTGACTTCTTGTTTTCGGAGTGATATTTGGTGCCGGTTTATCTGGAAGTGACGATTTTGTTCTCTTTGACTCGTTGGATGGAAACGGTGCTTTATTCGCAAATGTTTTATGCGATATTCCAGTTTTGTGCATAAGTTAAATTCATATCTGTGGATGGAAACATAGCTACTGATTCACCACTGCAGATTGACTTTATCATCACACTATTCCTTCCTTTCTCTTTATACCCAATGGTTTAACCAAAAAATACTATTTCTACAAAAAAAGCAATCAGCTTCAACTTTGATGATCAGAAACGAGCAGCATATCAAATCACATCTTATAGAAAATAGTCATATAGAAAAGGTTATTTTAAATTGTAATAATTTAGCTGTATTTGTGATCAAATCAATGCATGTTAGTGAATAGAAGAGACATGAACTAACTCCAAAGCTTTATTCGCTGGAGTCTCGAGTAGTTTTATGGTGTCAAACGAGTGTGTTCAACCGAAGCCCTGTGTGCTGCACATGTTTTTCTTTGCGTATGTGTGACATTGAATCACCTTTTCCCAGTTTAACCTTTAAAATGTCAACGGTTGACGGGATATAGGATCATAAAATGGCTCTATAAAGGCCTGAGAAAGTGCCGTAGGGCGAATGGGACCTTTTCTTCTCCTTTACCTGCTCATCTGAGCGGCTCTGGCTCTCTTTATTGGCTCTCCAGCAGCGTGTGTGATGTTTGCTGTCTCTCACAGAACTGCACTGTGCTCAATAACACCGTGATGCTGTGTCTGGTGCCGTCCGTGGCGGGGTCCGAGAGGGGTTTCTCAGAGGCGGGCAGCGGGCCGGAGGAGATCGGGTTCATCATGGATAACGTGCAGACGCTGCTGGTGGTGAACGAGAGCTTCAGTTTCTATCCCGACCCTGTGTTTGAACCCTTCGGTCCGTCCATGCCGGAGCTCAAGCCGGGATCTCCTCTCATACTGAAGGTGAGAAGCTGTGATACTGTACAGTATAGTGACCCCCCCCCCAGAGCAACACTCATCTATAAGACACCTGCGTGTCTGTTACTGCATCCGTACACTGTTAAACAGCACTGGAGGGATATTTCTCAGACGTGTTATCAGCATTATTATAGTTAAGTAAAGCCATAACAAAAACATTTTTACTTGAAATAAAAATAAACATGAACTGAAATAATCAAATTAAATAAAGGTGAATTTGCTAGATGCCAAGACTGAAATTAAAAAGTAATAAAAACTATCAACATGAAATTAAATAAATATATTAGGAGAAACATTTGAGCTTAAATAATTTGGAAAATTAGAAATGTTGTCTTGGCAACTTATCTTAAATAAAACCACAATCTACTAAAAATGAGACTAGAAATAGAAAATATAAACATAGACAGTATACATGTAAATATTTATATAATACAATTACACAAATAATAATACAATCCCTAAAACTTATTCAGAATACAGAAAATCTAAAAATAAAAATGTCAAAATATTACAAAATATAATATTATTAGTGCAGTCAAGCGATTAATCTTATCCAAAATCAGTGTTAGTTTACAAAATATATATGTGTGTGCTGTGTATATTTATTATGTATATATGAATACAAACACATGCATGTATATATATTTAATAAAAATGCTGTTTATAAATTAAATATATTTATATACATGTAAATATTTTCAAAATATATATGTGTGTATTTATATATACATAATAAATATACACAGCACACGCATACATTATGTAAACAAACACTTTTATTTTGAATGCGATTAATCACTTGACAGCACTAATAGTATATTATACTAAAATAACACAGATTAATACACTATTACTATATGTGCTTCTCGATTTGTGGTATAAATAGTGCAAGTAGTTTGTTGAATATTCCAGTATTGAAGGCATTAATATTTGTGCACATAATTCTCCCAACACCCTTTGTGCTACAGACATGAATGATTGATCAGATCATGAAGTTATTAATTTTCTAAGCACATATATTTCCACATGGCAGCTGGCTAAAACGAGACTTGAGAGACGGATCTGGGACATTTCCAAAGATATGAATATCATAGAAACTTAAGAGTGAACTTTTTAGATTTGGGCCACTAAGAAACCGCATAGCAACACCCTGGCAACCAAGCCATCGAGACATATTAAGGAAATAGCCTAGTTCGTTAAAATGAGGTCATGCGCAGCGTTAAATAATTTCAGAAAAATGACATGCATCGGATTATCTGCAATTCAATTTGTCATGCAAACGCTTCTGGTACTGCGCAGTGTGAGATGAGTCTACATGTTAAATGGAGCCCTGCAGGAACACACGGCTCTAAATGAAGCATGCAAATATTTATGCATGGTTCTGCCTCCAGGTTTTGCCTTCCCATAAGCCCCTTGGGCAGAGAGATAGTGAGTGCTGGAAATCTGCTGCGGTTCAGACTGGAGAATACGTTTAGGAATGAGACCATTCTAGTTCAGTCTTATCTAAAACTATTATTATATTTTGAATTGGTTTTAATGTAATATTTTCATCCATTTGAGTTTGAGTAATTGTATATGTTCTTTTGTCTTTTTTTATATTTCTGTCAAAAATAGCTTGACTTTTAGTTCTATTTCCGTCATTTTAATACTTATTGTATTTCAGATATTTCCAAAGAAAGTAATGTTTGCATTTTAATTAATCTTTATTCATTTAACAAAAATAATTTTTAATTAGCTTTAGTTAACAGCACTGGTTCATATGATTAGAGTCCACTTCAGATTGAAGACTTGATCTTTAGTAAGTTGATAAACTAATTTAAAACCCAAACTGATGAGTTTGAGACTAATTTAAAAGAGCAGACTCATAAGAGTCAGAAAAGCCCAACTACTGGTTGTTTTTGTACCTTTAGGGCCAGTTTTTAGGGTAAAACATCTTTGGCGTTAAGATTGCACCGTCAGGTTTATACTACACGCTAGTGTTGTCAAAGTACCCGGTACTTCAGTACCAAGTCAGTACTAAATCAATGAAACGTCACGGTACCAGGTTGTGTGAGTACCCGGTCACCCGGTTCTTGACGTGTAGGGCCCTATGATTTACACGACGCAGAAAACACGGAACCTAGTTTAACACGGAATGTAATTACATTAGTCAAAGTTTGGAAGAATTCATCAAAACTAGGTCATTACACTTAAATCAAATCACGATATGGACCAGTATCTGTTAATATTAAGCTGTAAAACTCAATTCAAATATGAATCCTGCATGTTCTGTGAATCTTTGTGTGAATGGATGAATGAATGGATGAATGGATGGATGAATGAATGGATGGATGAATGGATGAATGAATGGATGGATGGATGAATGGATGGATGAATGGATGGATGGATGGATGAATGAATGGATGGATGAATGAATGGATGGATGGATGGATGGATGGATGAATGAATGGATGGATGGATGGATGAATGGATGGATGATGAATGAATGGATGAATGGATGGATGGATGAATGGATGATTGCATGAATGAATGGAGGGATGAATGGATGGATGAATGGATGATTGAATGAATGAATGGAGGGATGAATGGATGGATGGATGAATGAATGAATGAATGGAGGGATGAATGGATGGATGGATGGATGGATGGATGGATGATTGAATGAATGAATGGATGGATGGATGGATGGATGGATGATGGATGGATGGATGGATGAATGAATGATGGATGAATGGATGGATGAATGGATGGATGGATGAATGGATGATTGAATGAATGAATGGATGGATGGATGAATGGATGGATGATGGATGGATGAATGAATGGATGGATGGATGGATGGATGATTGAATGAATGAATGGATGGATGGATGAATGGATGGATGGATGGATGATTGAATGAATGAATGGATGGATGGATGGATGGATGAATGGATGGATGGATGGATGGATGGATGGATGGATGGATGAATGGCAGAGACACCCAGTAACTAACGTTACATACTCTGAAGCGCGTGTGACGCTCCTCGCAGTGATTTCAGCGTCTGCCGTCTCAATGAGGACATAATACTATGACATGACATACTTTTGCAGCTTAATATTAACAGATACTGGTCCATATCGTGATTTGATTTAAGTGTAATGACCTACTTTTGATTAATTCATCCAGACAATACATAAACAACATCTCCAGAACCGCTCTGAGAGTCACTTCACCAGCATCTGACCGTTTCATTAGTAAAACCAGCATCATATCATACACACACACATGTAAAGGTGTTCACGGCAACCCGTCAAAATAAAAGTTCGGTTTAGACATCGTGCCAGTAATATATTAGGCTACTATTATTTAGTAGAATGAATTTAATACTATTACTACTGTTTAAAAAATGTATACAACTTAATTGTAACACAATATTTCTTCCATGTTTTAATTTTAATAGTAAATTCGCTTTATTTACCAAAAAAAAGTTTAAATTGCATTAAATAAAATTTGGTGAAACTTGTTTACTGTTTTCCATACTTTTATTAGGCTATTTATGGAAAAACTTGAAACACAATTTTAAATGAGCACAAAGAATGGCATTGATTTTTGCACATTTAATTTTTGACTTTATAAATAAAAAATGTGTTTTTTTAATTAGCATGTTTTTGTGTTTTGCTTTGGTACCGAGAAGCGTGGATTTTCACTGGTATCAGTACCGGATACTGAAATCCTGGTACCGTGACAGCACTACACGCAGTGATGAATTAGCGCTGAAAAGACGTAGACCCGGTTATTTTGCACCTGACCTTATTGAATATGCATTTGTAGGAGTTTCCCTTTCAGATGCAAAAGTTATGGGAGGAGAATATTCAAATGAATCACGCAAGGTGTTAACGTGTTGTCATATTACTGGCATTATTTAACGCGAGAAAAGCATGTCTTAAACTATATTGCGCTTGAAACGGCTTCAAGTATTGTTGCTAGGAGGAATGCCAGAAGAACAGATTATCCGAACATATCGTTTGCCAAGCCATATTATTTTTAATTTTCTTCAGGAAATAAAAGACAACTTTGAACCCTAGGAGTCACACATTACCAGATCTATCAACCTTCATTTTTGGCTCAGGTTCTACTGTGGCGTCTTTATTTGTGACTATGTTAATTTGTGCTGTGCTTGGTATATTGTGTTGGTCGATGTCTAAATGAGATCTGTGTTCTTTAATTAGTGCATGTTAGTAAATCACCTGCAGGAATTTCCCTCCCATCCGCGCTGTTTTGGAAATGCGCTCTCGCGTTTATTTGCCCTGTTTAGTAAAACCAGCCCTTGGTTAGCAGGAAACTCTGGCAGAGTATTTTAGGATGATATGATTCAAAGTAAGCACGTGTGTTTGTGTTTCAGGGCAAGAATCTGCTTCCTTCGGCTGCTGGTAGCTACAGGCTGAACTACACGGTTCTGATCGGGGACAAGCCGTGTGTGTTAACCGTGTCAGAGGCTCAGCTGATGTGTGAATGGCCTGACCTCTCCGGACAGCATAAAGTCACTGTAAGTGTGTCATGTGATGATTCCCTTCTCTTCTTCTGTCTTAAAGCGCTCTGCTCTCTTTCCCACGGCTATCACACGTCTCATCCTGCGCCTCTTTCTCTCATCCGTGTGTATTGTTCTGCGCTTCAGCCCGTGTTTCTCAGCGTCAGATTACTGCTGGGAGTTACTCTCGTGTCTCTCGGGGGTTTTGTGTTGTATTTATTTACACTGAGTTTGCAAAGAATCTGAGACGCAGATCTGTATTTACATGTAGTCGGTTTCATCTTTACATAGCTGTCTTTATTTGCTGCACATGCACGTTCAATTATATTTTGAGTTATTAAAACATCACTCCCATGTTTTTTCCCAAGCCGTCTGCTCTCTTTCTGTGTGAGACGCGATCAGAGACGCTGCGACCCACATGTTTGTCCTCGACCTATATATCATGACCCATATCGACGCTGTGTGACAGCGAGAGAGCGCCGTTTAGCTACCGCTTTACTCACGATATAAAACTGCACACTCGCTGTTTGACCCCTTTAGCCTCCTTAAACCGGGTCAAGTGTGATCTACATTATTAAAGCCAAAAATTACAATTCTGTCATCATTTAATCACCTTCAAGCCGTTCCAAAGCTGCATGCATTTTTATGAACACATTTGCTGGTGCACGTTGACATCCATAGTGTTTTTTCATACTGTGGAAGTCAATGGGGACCAGCCAACACTATCCCTTTAAGATCCTCTAAAGATGCAGGTTTGTTTGAGAGATGGGGTATTATGGGATATATTTGGGTAGTGCTGTGTGAGGTGCATTCGCAATGTGATTGTGGGATGGATTGTTATTTTAATCACAACTGTTTTAGTAGCTCATTTTATATTTATGATTTCCCCTCTTATAATGTTAGTTTAGGTTTCTTAAACCAAAAACAATCATAGTTTATTTTTTATGATAATTTTCTACCCTCTCTCTGATGTTTACCATTAAATATGCGGATCTTCCATATGTAAATTACTTCTGTTATGATTGGCTGAGTTTTTGCATATGAAATGAGGAGCACCGCCTCTTCATGTCATATGCGAAACACACTTTCTTTCTTTCTTGCTTTCTTTCTTTCTTTCTAAACCCTGTAAATATGCAGGTTTGTTTGAGAGATGTGTAATTAAGGACTGTGGGTTGCATTCACTGTGGGATTGTGGGATATATTGTTATTGTTTTCATAACTGTTTTAAGAGCTCATTTTATGCATTTTATATTGTCTCATGAAGTCCACTTCCAGTTCTATTCTAGGTTTATTAAACCAAGAACAATAATAGTTAGTTTTTTGTCTATTTCCACCATCTCTGGATGTACAATAAAACAGGCTAGTGTTGCATATGTAAATGACCTCTCTTATGATTGGCTGACCTTTATGCGAATGAAAGGAGGTGCTGTTGAAATAGTGATTTTAATGAGCTCATGGTCATGAAGGCATAACAGTGATTTCTGAACTGTTTTTGTTGTTTAGTTATAAGAACTGTTCTTTGTGGACTTGTTTAGTTAAACTCTATTATTTCATTGGAAATAGAAAGTTCCTGGTTTCCATGCAGTGGCTGTTTTGACGGCTGTCAGGTGTCATGGTGTGATATGATATGTGAAACTCAACGTGTGTGTGTGTGTGTGTGTGTGTGTGTGTGTGTGTGTGTGTGTGTGTGTGTGTGTGTGTGTGTGTGTGTGTGTGTGTGTGTGTGTGTGTGTGTGTGTGTGTGTGTGTGTGTGTGTGTGTGCGTGTATGTGTGTCTGTGTGTGTGTGTGTGTGTGTGTGTGTGTGTGTGTGTGTGTGTGTCTGTGCGTGTGTGTCTGTGTGTGTGTGTGTGTGTGTGTGTGTGTGTGTGTGTGTGTGTGTGTGTGTGTGTGTGTGCTATGTCTCCGTGTGTCTGTGTGTGTGTACAGCCTGTGTCTGTCTCCCTGCCATCGTCTCGTGTGATCAGTGTGTGTGAGGAGGTCTTCTGTGTGCCGTCATCATCATCATCCTCATCGCATACAAGCGTAAATCCCGCGACGCGGACCGAACGCTCAAACGACTGCAGCTGCAGATGCACAACCTGGAGTCCAGAGTGGCCCTGGAGTGCAAAGAGGGTAAAACAGCCTCCTTACATCACTGCGTTCACCACTGCTCTTTCTTTCACTTTCTTTCTTCTTTTTCTCTCTCTTCCTTTATTTTGAGTGTTCTTTCACACTTGCACACTTTTCAAATTTTCTTACTCTCTTTCACTCTCCTTTGTACTGATGCTTTTTCATGCTCTTTCGCTTTTGTTCTTTTTTACCCTTTCTTTCACTCTTTTTCACAATCCCATGTTCATGATTCTTTTGCACTTTTCCTTTCTTTCGTGATTTTTTCTTTCTTTCTTTTGTACATTCATTCACTCTTTTTTGTTCTTTGTGTTCCTTTGTTCTCTTTCGTTGATTTGTTTGTTCTCTCCATCTCATCACTCTACTTCAATCTCTTCCAATTGTTCACAATTGGTTTTCCTGGTTTAATTTTATCTTCCGTTTGTTCAATGCATCTCTCACTCTCTCTCTCTCTCTCTCTCTCTCTCTCTCCCTCTCTCTCTCTCTCTCCTCTCCCTCCTCTCCTCTCTCTCTCTCTCTCTCTCTCTCTCTCTCTCTCCCTCCTCTCTCTCTCTCTCTCTCTCTCTCTCTCTCTCCCTCCTCTCTCTCTCTCCTCTCTCTCTCTCTCTCTCTCTCTCTCCCTCCCTCTCCATCTCTCTCTCTCTCTCTCTCTCTCCCTCTCTCTCTCCTCTCTCTCTCTCTCTCTCCTCCCTCTCTCTCTCCCTCTCTCTCTCTCTCTCTCTCTCTCTCCTCTCTCTCTCTCTCTCTCTCTCTCTCTCTCTCTCCTCTCCCTCTCTCCCTCTCTCTCTCTCTCTCTCTCTCTCTCTCTCTCTCTCTCTCTCTCTCTCTCTCTCTCTCTCTCTCTCTCTCTCTCTCTCTCTCTCTCTCTCTCTCTCTCTCTCCCTCTCTCTCTCTCTCTCTCTCTCTCTCTCTCTCTCTCTCTCTCTCTCTCTCTCTCTCTCTCTCTCTCTCTCTCTCTCTCTCTCTCTCTCTCTCTCTCTCTCTCTCTCTCTCTCTCTCTCTCTCTCTCTCTCTCTCTCTCTCTCTCTCTCTCTCTCTCTCTCTCTCTCTCTCTCTCTCTCTCTCTCTCTCTCTCTCTCTCTCTCTCTCTCTCTCTCTCTCTCTCCTCTCTCTCTCTCTCTCTCTCTCTCTGCTCTCACTGGGGTGTCTGCTGTTTGACCTCATGATGCTCACATCATTTATCACACACGTGGTCTCATTGACGGTCACGAGGGTGAGACGAGTCGCCCATTATCTGTCTCTGTCGGACCCGAGGTGACGACCTTGTCTGTCTCCAGACTTGGAGAGAGGGATGAGGACAGGGCAGAGAGGATAAAAGAGATGGATAGCAGGAGGTGAGAGTGACAGGTCACTGATAAGTGATGAGACGTCCTCCAGGATGAATAAAAAGAGGCAATAAATAACCACAGCATGCAGGTTGATTAGGTGAGTGGCAGCAGTAGCAGACTGGAACAAAAGCACATATTTCTAATATCCCACATAGATTTATAAGAGGAGCTGAGGCGGTGTTAGGACCATGTGGTGGAAATGCTGGTGTCATTCACAACCATTCATTTTAAAAGCCATCTCAAATCAGAAAGCTCCAGTCTGATTGGTTGGCTTAATGCAGTTTCCAGGAGTCACTTCATATCAGTCCACCAGGGAGCAAAGTTACATTGACAATTTCTAGACTACTACTAGTAGTAAAGAACAAGAGTCACTGGATTTGACATTACATTTTAGACAGAGAGTGGATTTTGACAAGTTAGTGGTCAACCAATAGATTGTTTGATTACCAATGCTGATACCTTAGAAAACGGGGTAACCAATGTTTATATAAAGCCAATGTATATGATTTAGCACTATTTAATTTGATTATAGCAATTAACACATGCTGCAAATAAATATTTGTTTTACATGATATTTACTAAATGAAACAAATTAACCATAATTTGTTGAAAAATATATATAACATAAACAGAATTAATAGCAACTTCTTGACGTAATCATATTAAATCCTATTTCAAAAAAAAAAATTCAAAAAAATTAAAAGCAAGTAAACACTTTAACCAACAATGATACATAACACAAATGCACTTGCTGAATATTAAAGCTTATTTTAGTGCTTGCCTTTGTGTTACTAATCATAGAAAAGCAAACAATAAAGTGCTTTACTTTAAGGTAAAGTTTACTTTCTTAGTTTACCGGTCCTGTGTAATAAATGAGTAATAAACTAAAGAATGAAGATATAGTTCTAAAAACCGTTAACAATATTAAAGAATAGAGTCCACATCACATCTATAATGATAAAGGCACAGAGAAACAATATCGTGGGAATCACTTACAGAATGATGAACGATACAAACATTGACAGCCAATCAGAATCAAACCTGCTGTAATGAGCTGGAGAATTTAAAGCGGCAGACGCATGTGCAGACGATATCGTCCGCTGGTGTGGACACTAATATCGTTATCTGTATAGTTATCGTTCTTGGTGTGAACGGGGCTTAATGAATCCTGTGCGTCTCTGCTCAGGTTCTTCTGAAAAAAAGTCCCATTTACATTTATGCATTTAGCAGATGCTTTTATCCAAAGCGACTTACAGGTTATACATTTTTTCATCAGTATGTGTGTTCCCTGGGAATTGAACCCACAACCTTTTGCGCTGCTAACACAATGCTCTACCACACAGTAGAGGTCTGCACGGGCTCAAAACTGAAGCCCGAACCCGGCCCGTACCCGAGATTGTCTGACCCGACCGACCCGAGCGGCACAGTTAAATTTAGAGCCCGAACCCGACCCGAAATCCCCCGCCCCAACGAATAGCCAACTAAAAAAAAAAAAGGAAAAAGGCTGCATTTCACGATTGCATGCAAAGAAACGGATTAATCAAGGCTCTGCCATTTCACAAACATTTACCAGTTATGAAAGTTTGTGAACATCAGGTGCAGCATGCATTCTGCGAGTTTATGAATTTTGTTTGGACAAGAAGATGATGACCGTGCAAATTATGGTCATTTTTGTCAGTTAAGGCTCGTTAGCATTCTGTCTACTTTAAATCAGACATAAGATCTTAAATAAGATTGTATTTGTTTGAATGAATTAATCATTTATTTGAGAGGGAGAGAGGGAGAGAGAGAGAGAGAGAGAGAGAGAGAGAGAGAGGAGAGACTGAGCAACCATACTCTGAGTATAGAGACGGGCAGATATCGCCAGCACTGGCTGCCCAAAGAGAGCCGTATCTGCCCGTACTGATCCTCACCAGCTGCCCCAACTATCAACATATTAGAGACAAGAAAACACAAATTCAATATTTATTAGGTGAAAAACAAGATTGCATCTTATTAGCAGCAAGATACATTGATGCATGTCACAAAAAGAGGGAGGAGTCGACAAATCAGTGATGCGCCCACAAACATACACACACACACACACACACACACACATACCAAATGTAATTTTAAATTGTTCATGCAATTCTAAAATGTTGGTTTGCATTTTCTTTTTTCTTTTCTTTTTTCTGTATGCATGCATGTTTTTGTTGCATGTGAATATGTTCTATATTTACTGTAAACACTATGCTTTGGCAATACACTGTAAAAATTGTCAAGCCAATAAAGCACACATTGAATTGAGAGAGAGAGAGAGAGAGAGAGAGAGAGGGCGAGAGAGAGAGAGTTGCGCGCATGTGAACCTGCTTCTGCTGTCTCTCTATAAGCAATGAGGCTTAGTTACTCAAAACAGCGATTTTGCCGCCTCATTGCAGATAAATAATGTTGTGACTTATGAGTCAGTAGCCTAAGCTATTTTACTAATAAAAGTTTCCGTGCTGTTTGTGCGCGATCTCTGATATGTGTGTGCGTGCGTCTATGAAAGCAGCGAAGCCTCTGCATATAGTTTTGGTTTAGCTACAAACCCGAACCCGAGCCCGACGCTATCCATTAAACATTAACCCGAAACCCGAAAGTATTTCGGGACCCGCGGGGTCGGGTCGGGTAGCAGACCTCTACCACTGAGCCACAGAAACACTTCCAACTCTTATCAGTCAAAAAAGAAACGCTCATTGTAAAAATGCAGATAATAAAAAGAATGCAAGATATATAGGCTGAGGGTGTTATGTGGTTGCTAGGGTATTCTGAGTGGTTGCTAGGGTGTTCTGGCTGTTTCCCGGGATGTTGCTATGTGGTTTTAGGGTAATCTTTGAGCACTTCACTACAGACTGATTGAATTTCACATTTTCTACAACTTTTTAGTGGAGAATCTGGAGATCTTCGCTTCCAGTCAGCGGTTTGCACAACACAAAGGTTTACTCGTTCTCTTGTTCTCTGTGTTTCCAGCGTTTGCGGAGCTGCAGACTGATATCCATGAGCTGACGCAGGATCTGGATGGAGCTGGAATCCCGTTCCTGGAATACCGCACTTACGCCATGAGAGTGCTTTTCCCTGGAATAGAGGACCATCCGGTGCTGAAGGAGATGGAGGTAATGCTGGACACCTGTCAGATTAATGCATTCGGCTGAACTGTGTGGGTCTGTTTACACCTGGTCATTCATGTGTTTTCTGTGATGGGATCGCTATCCGATCTTGAAAAGACCAGGTGTAAATGCCCTCCGAGACTTATATAAATCCGATCGTCAGGAGGTGGTCTGGGCCAGACGAAACTGGACAAGTGTAAATGCATCTGGTTGTTGAAACCATGTATGCAAATTTAACTCCTCCCAAAATAATAAACCCGTGAGAGCATTTTATAGGCTATATGGCATGTTATAGTCAGATATGACAGAGCAAATGCAACATGCATCGCTGCGGATGAGTAGCTGAGTATCTCTTCAGCAAGCCGACGCGCAAACTGCCACGAATGAAACTGAAAGTAAGTCACAGACGCTCAACACACAATCATCTTCATTAAAAGTAGTGGGACTAACCTATCTTTCCAGTGCTGCGCGCTCTCCTTTTGCGCGGTCTTTGATCTTGACTGATTAAAAGACTGGATTTATATCCGTTTTGCATAGACACATTTATGTGGCCAAGAGTAAATGGGGGTCAATTTTTTGACATTGCGATGTATATATAATCTGAAAGCTGAATCAATGATCTTTCCAGTGATGTATGGTTTGTTATGATCAGACTATATTTGGCTGAGATACAACTATATGATAATCTGGAATCTGAGGGTGCAAAAAAATCGAAATATTGAGAAAAACATCTTTAAAGTTGTCAAAATGAAGTTCTTAGCAATGCATATTACTTATAAAAAATGAAGTTTTGATATATTCACAGTGGGACATTTATAAAATATCTTCATGGAGCATGATCCTTAATATTCTGATGATTTTGGCATAAAAGAAAAATCAATAGTTTTGACGCATACAATGTATTTTTGGCTATTGCTACAAATATACCCCAAATATTAAGACTGGTTTTGTGCTCCAGGGTCACATGCGGAAACGTTTGAACAAATCCGGTAGATATCCGATCAGAGAAAATGCATGAAGTGAGCAGGTGTTTCTCCGTCTCTCTCAGGTGCCGGCGAATGTGGAGAAGGCTCTGACTCTGTTTGGCCAGCTCTTGAATAAGAAGCATTTTCTGCTGACGTTCATCCGGACGCTCGAGGCCCAGCGCTCGTTCTCCATGCGCGACCGCGGGAACGTGGCGTCTCTCATCATGAGCGCCCTGCAGGGCGAGATGGAGTACGCCACCGGCGTCCTGAAACAGCTCCTGTCCGACCTCATCGACAAGAACCTGGAGAGCAAGAACCACCCCAAACTCCTGCTGCGAAGGTATCTGATGGACTTTCGTAAATCTTCCTTTAAATCTTCTTAAATCAAGACTCAAGCAAATGACATAAGATATTAATTAGAGCTGTCTAATTAAATTCGGTGCTATTCATGATGCAGGGTGACTGACTGCGTGATGAAGTCTATTATAACGCTGTTATATGACTCTAAAATTATAAATATGAGGGCAAAAAATATAGTTTTGCAATATCACACAAGGAGTAGTGCTGTTTTGTCCCAAATATTTGCAAGATTGCAAATATGATATAGATTTGTATACAACAGTTCAGTAAACAATAAGTTAGCATTGTTATATTTTAGACACAATATTTTCATTTTAATTTTTCAGCTAAACGACTCACTCATTAAGACACGTGGTTTTAGTTTCATATTGAGAGTAGCAATTAAAGTGCCCTATTATGAAATGTTGATATTTTGGTTTTGTGAGCCCCCAACTACAGGTTTACATGCATGCAAGGTCAAGAAACACTTTCATTGTCTTATCATATGCATTTATTTTAACCTTACTTGCTCAATGACTCCTCAACGATTCACTTTTCCAAACCCCTCCATTGCGTGACGTAATCTGCGGTGATTGGTTGATTTCATTTAAAGCAGTGTTTGTTGCTTTAAACGCTCAAAAAGCAGCACTTAGTGGCAAAGAATGAATTTGCATTTTCATTCAGACCAACGGAAAAGACCAACAAGTGAGCGGCAATACGCTAATGATTGATGTTGACATGAAACATTTAAAAACGACTCGGTTCAATAGCTACGTTTACATGGACACTTTTTGCTTCAATTAGAAATAATTCATTCTGATTGACGAATCCGAACATAGTGTTTACATGAAGTGATTGGTTTGATGTGAGCGTTTATGTCACAAGCTTCTGATGGGATTGAATCTTTTGACATGCGCACACTGCATGAATATTCAGAGTTTCCCACAGTTGTCGTGTATTGTTTTAAAAAGCACATATGATATTTATTTACTTCGGGTCCTAATTAGTCGATGACCAGCACATTAACTATTGTGCAGTGCTGCTTACTTTAGAAAGCAGTAAAAGTGCCCAAAACCAGTCGTCTGTGGATGAGAGTCGGGTGCTTTCACACCTGCCTCATTTAGTTGGGTTGGGTTTTCCCTCTTGGAGCGGTTCGTTTGTGGTGAGAACGCGATCCGATCTCAAACAGACCCAACTGCATAAAGAACTGTGCTTTTTTGGACTAAACCAGCCGCCGTAGTCAGCTGCGCTGTGCATTATAGGATGAGGAGGTGTATGTAGTTTAGCATGGCAGGTCTTGGACAAACTTGGGGTTGTGAGGAAGTGCAGAGCCTCATAGAAATTTGGTCTAATGACCATATCAAGTCCCAACTTTCGAAAGCTCACAAGAACAGCGCAGTCTTCTCATTGTTTAGCAAACAGCTCAGGGTAAGGGGGTGTAATAGATCAGTGGAACAGTGCCGGGTTAAGGCAAAGAAACTCCGTGAGCAGTACATCAACACATCAACACGTCGTCTCTCCATAATAGCAGTGTGTTTTCTGCTGCATTTGACTCCTGTCTTTGTTCACTTCCGGGAGCACCGTTGGAAGAAGCACGCTCTTTCTGACCAATCGAAAAGCAGTTCAGGGAATGCATTCAAAGACACATCTAGCCAACAAGTGAAGCGGATGTTGTCACGTGACTGCATTTTGGTTCGGACCAGAGCAAACAGTGTGGTGTGAAAAGGAACCAAAACGGCTAAAAATAGCTACAATGTATAATTTTTTGCTTTTGGTCCGACCAAAGCAAGTGAACTATCGGACTTTCCTGGTGTGAAGACACCCTAAAACAAGGACTGGTGGGAGGCGCAGTGAAAGCAGCATGGACACTCATTTACTGGACACTCATTTACAGCTCGTTTCTGCGCATCATACATCATTACGCTATTTTTACGTCACCGCACATGCGCAGTACTTTCCAGTTTCGGTTTTCAATCAGATCAAGTGTTTACATGGTCCAAAAGTAATAAACCACCCCTTACAATCCGATCTAAATTTTAATCCGATTGATGTGTGACTTTTATTCCGATTGTGCTTCTAGTCGTATTACGATCGGATTATTAGGGTCCATGTAAACGCAGCTAATGATTCAGAGTCGACTCTTTCTTTTGAAAGACAATAACTTTATACATGGTACACATGGATGTTTTCATTCACTTACAGCTGTTACACTGCATGAAAGATCGTTTAAAAAATCCATAACAGGGGCACTTTAAAACAAAATCATATTTCAGTATTCAAATAAAAATGTTTAATGCCAGTTATCATCACTATTTATGCAATGTAAAAATCTAAAAGTATATTTCTAAAGCTACTTTTTTCTAATATCTATTCAATGACAATTCAATTTAACACAATGACATGTACATTAATTGATGTGTGATTAATTTGCGATTAATTAATCAGCACATCATGTAATTAATTAGATTAAACATTTTCATTGCTTGACAGCCGTGATATTAGTCTTGCTCTCTGAAAAGTGAAGTGAGTTTATGCTTAAAACAAGATAAAATATCTGCCAATGGGGTCAGAAAATCAACTTAATTCAAATTAAAAACAAGTTTGTTTTTCTGACTGTATTGGCAGATTTTTCAGAAAACAAGACTTAATATCTTATGTAAGTTTAATATCTTAAGTAAATATATCTTGGTTGAAGAATATTTAGATATTTGGGCTGGAAAATAAGACTAATGAAATCATTTTTGGACTCTAATGACTCAATCTTCAAAAGTTCCCATGATGCACCTGGTTAGTCACAGTGTTAATGGACATGATGAGGATGAGTTTGACTTCTAGGGGTCACATTTGCTCTCCCATCATCGTTCTCCATCCCTCCGTTTCTCGGGTTGCCCTTTGGCGTCCGTGACTGTTTCTGTCAGATGGTATTACACACCTGAGCACACACTGGTTCCCGCGGTGGGCGATGACGCTCCTGGAGGAGGAGAGAGATGTGATGAGAGACGTGATGTCTGTCTTGAATCAGTAGCACTGGAAACAAATCGGCGCTTTGCATTTCAGTGTTTCGTCTGTAGTAACGCTTTGACATCGGCTTTATTTACAGAGAAAGTACAAAGATGCATCCGTTTGGATGAATCTAATAATAGCATGTTGCAATACAATAATATCATGTTGCAATACAATAATAGCATGTTACAATACAATAATAGCATGTTACAATACAATAATAGCATGTTAAAATTAGGGTGGGCATAGATTAATTTTTTTAATCTAGATTAATCTAGATTAATTTTGGAATTAATCTAGATTAATCTAGATTAAAATGGCTCATTTGAATTCTGCGAAGGCATTCAGAATATGTGTGCTACCCAAATAATGACTAAAGTAAGTCTTTGAGAACGGGTTTCTCAAGCCAGGTGGCGCATTAGACCAGGGGCTCATCTCCTGTTTCCAAAATGCATCACAAACTGCTTGAGAAAGCTGTTCTACTATGATAATTAGCGATGAAAATAAACTATGTTCAATAAGATGTACTTGTGTTTACTAACTGTTTATTCAGTTAAACATGAATTTTGAACTGTAGGCCTACATAAGAGGTCGTGATGAACTGTTTACAGTTTCCATTGGGAAGCTTCTTAAAAATAAATTTTCCTGAAGCAAACCCGGCGGCTTCATAGCTGCATCCATGTTAGCAAGCGTCACGTCTGATGTGGTAATTTCACAGTAACGTTAGGCATACACACAGGTTGAAGCAGAGGGTGACACGGGAGTGAATTCTCAAGTTCACATGAGACCTAAAGCGCATCCTGTTTGCTTAAAAGCGCCAACGTTTCGTTATTCTGAGTGCACACAAATAAACGTGAGTCTTTACAGATTCGAAAGATGTATTAGGCTACTTTTATCTGTATGACCAAAATGACGGAGATTTTAAGAGCAAGTGGCGCACCGGAGCCTGTCCTGCAGCAAGCGCTTCCACACAAACACTTCAATAGCGCACGTTTCTCTAGGTTAACATCATATTGAGCGGCCATGTAAAGTTGCTACTACATACATCTTTCAGATGAAAAGCCATATTTGAGGTTGATGAATGATAGATGAGCGTTTGGATGTCCTGCCCGATTGTATTACCACATAGACCAGCCGTTAACAATCTGTCCATCACGGACTGCGAGCCTCTAGTTCAAGACTCGTTTCGCCCCCTACAGTGCAATTCGGCTAGGTATACATCCGCGTTAAAATATCAGGGTGAAAGTCATCATAGCTTGCGTAGTATAGACCCAGCTCCCAACCCAACTTTGAGAATAGATTAACGGCGATATTTTTTTTATCGCCGATAAGAGTCTCGCGTTAACGCAGCACGTTAACGCCGATAACGGCCCACCACTAGTTAAAATACAATAATAGCATGTTACAATACAATAATAGCATGTTACAATACAATAATAGGATGTTAAAATACAATAATAACATATTAAAATACAATAATACAATACAATACAATAATAGCATGTTGCAATACAATAATAGCACGTTACAATACAATAATAGCATGTTACAATACAATAATAGCATGTTACATTACAATAATAGCACGTTACAATACAATAATAGCATGTTACAATACAATAAAGACACGTTACAATACAATAATAGCATGTTAAAATACAATAATAGCATGTTACAATACAATAATAGCATGTTAAAATACAATAATAGCATGTTACAATACAATAATAGCATGTTACAATACAATAATAGGATGTTAAAATACAATAATAGCACGTTGCAATACAATAATAGCACGTTACAATACAATAATAGCATGTTACAATACAATAATAGCATGTTGCAATACAATAATAGCATGTTGCAATACAATAATAGCATGTTGCAATACAATAATAGCATGTTACAATACAATAATAGCATGTTGCAATACAATAATAGCATGTTAAAATACAATAATAGCATGTTAAAATACAATAATAGCATGTTACAATACAATAATAGCATGTTACAATACAATAATAGCATGTTAAAATACAATAATAGCATGTTACAATACAATAATAGCATGTTACAATACAATAATAGCATGTTACAATACAATAATAGCATGTTAAAATACAATAATAACATGTTAAAATACAATAATAGCATGTTAAAATACAATAATAACATGTTGCAATACAATAATAGCACATTGCAATACAATAATAGCATGTTAAAATACAATAATAGCACGTTCCAATACAATAATAGCACGTTGCAATACAATAATAGCATGTTAAAATACAATAATAGCACATTGCAATACAATAATAGCACGTTAAAATACAATAATAGCACGTTGCAATACAATAATAGCATGTTGCAATACAATAATAGCTTGTTACAATACAATAATAGCATGTTGCAATACAATAATAGCACGTTGCAATACAATAATAGCATGTTGCAATACAATAATAGCATGTTGCAATACAATAAGCACGTTGCAATACAATAATAGCGTTGCAATACAATAATAGCATGTTGCAATACAATAATAGCACGTTGCAATACAATAATAAGCGTTGCAATACAATAATACGTTACAATACAATAATAGCATGTTGCAATACAGTAATAGCATGTTGCAATACAATAATAGCATGTTGCAATACAATAATAGCACGTTGAAATACAATAATAGCATGTTGCAATACAATAATAGCACGTTGCAATACAATAATAGCACGTTGCAATACAATAATAGCACGTTGCAATACAATAATAGCACGTTGCAATACAATAATAGCACGTTGCAATACAATAATAGCACGTTGCAATACAATAATGTTGCAATACAATAATAAGCACGTTGCAATACAATAATAGCACGTTGCAATACAATAATAACGCGTTGCAATACAATAATAGCACGCCGTTTACAATAATAGCACGTTGCAATACAATAATAACGTTGCAATACAATAATAACACGTTGCAATACAATAATAGCGCGTTGCAATACAATAATAACGTTGCAATACAATAATCAATACAATAATAGCGTTGCAATACAATAATAACGCGTTGCAATACATACAATAATAGCCGTTGCAATACAATAATAGCACGTTGCAATACAATAATAGCACGTTGCAATACAATAATAGCATGTTGCAATACAATAATAGCATGGCACATTTTCAATTTTCTCCCAAATTAAAAGGAAATAAAATTGCATAAAGAAAAAGAAGCCTGTTTTTACATTGTGACATTATTTGCATGTCAATCAAGCGTTTTTCATGCTAATTACAGTATGAAAATGGTTTGTTTAATCCGTTAATATACACAAATATGGCGATTCTAATCTGAGCTATCATGTGAGGTATCATTCCAGCC
The DNA here is from genome assembly GCA_027564155.1 of Gymnocypris eckloni scoliostomus. Classification (NCBI taxonomy): domain Eukaryota; kingdom Metazoa; phylum Chordata; class Actinopteri; order Cypriniformes; family Cyprinidae; genus Gymnocypris; species Gymnocypris eckloni. The sequence continues at coordinate 12,271,905 of CM050419.1, forward strand.
ACGAGAAAGGGTTTAATTGTCATAAATAATGTCACTGTAATACTTCTCAGTGGTCCTTAATAGACTTAATTTTCTTTAAACGAAAAATAGCATTGTATCATTTTTATTTACTTATTTTTTTGTTATTGTATTTATTTACTATAACCAATTTATTATTATTATTATTGAATGTATTGTTAATAAATTTTAATGTATTTACTATTACCTATTTATTTATTTATATTCATTTATTATTATTATACTACATTTGTCTTTATTTTTTATACACTTTATTTACCTTAACTCGTTTATTATTATTAATATTATTATTATTTAATGTATTGTTAATTAATGTTAATGTTACTCTTACCCATTTATTAATTAATTAATTACTTTTTACTATATAATATTATTTATATTCATTCATTATTGTTACTACTACATTTTTATTTATTTATTTTTATATAATTTATTTACCTTCTGTCATTTATTATTATTATTATTATTTACCTTAACTAATTACTTTCTAATTGCATTACTGTATTAATGTATTTATCTAGCCATACCTATTTATTATTACTCTTGGTGTTATTTATTTAAAAAAAGAAATTAATTATAAAATATGACTAGACTTTATTTTATTTTTGTGATTCATACCTAAGCCATATCTAACAATAAATCAATAATGTCTGTTCTGTCTGTTTTAAGTCGTCTAGTCTGACTTTAGTGACCCCCCCCCCCCCCTTCTGTTGATGCTCAGTCTCCTGAAGATCAAATCAATGTGAGCAGTCAAATCTCAATCTTTCACAATATTCTCAGGTTATTTAATAACTCGTCACCGTGTGTGGTTCACGCCGAGCTCTCGTGCCTCGTGGTTGTCCTCTGCATCAGTCTTGGTGCCAGAACGAGTCAATAATTCAGCAGAGATGGTAAAAACTAACATATTTCACCAGAATCCTCGTCTACGCCTCCTCTCGCACGCCGTGAGCAGATTAGCGCTAATAAGGTCCGTTAATTACCAAGCCGTGTAATTAGCCTCATTCCGAGGGACTTTTTTTGAAGGGTTGTTATTGTGCGCCAGGTTTCTGTCTAATGACAGAAGATATGGAATATTTTAATTGGTGTTTTCTTAATGAAGTTTAGTGGTTTGCTTTGCGAGGAAAGAGAGAGCAGTGCTTTGGTTTGTTATTAATGTGATATTATTAGAGTGTTTGCTTTGCGCTGGGGTCCTTTGAAGGTGTTTCCCCGAGCCGTGTTTCACCAGCGCTGCTGGAATAATTCGACCGCGCACTTTGATGTCAAACGGGAGTTTAATAAAAAAGATGTTGGTTATCAGTTTTTCTTGTTGTGAGACTTGGGAAATTGGGGAATGAAGAAGCCTTCAAAGCATCTCTCTCTGCTCTTAAAGGTTACCTCAGGGACTCGAGTAAATCAATCCTTGACATTCATTTTTTACTCTACAGGACTGAATCTGTGGCTGAGAAGATGCTAACAAACTGGTTCACTTTCCTCCTCTACAAGTTTCTTAAGGTGAGTGGAAGGAACTGTATGACTATATTACGTGATGTTACTCATTATATAGTTCCCTTGCTAACAAAACAAAGGTTTGCAGCTCTTCCACTGGTTTTATCACATGCTCTATTTATCTTATGTTCGACACGATAGTATTTGTGCAATTTAAATATATTTAATTACATGTATACACGTTTTATTCAGCAGGGATGCATTAAATTGATCAAACTCGACAGTAAAGATATAATGTTACATAAGATTTCTATTTTAAACAAATGCTGTTCTTTTGAACTTTCTATTCATCTGTGAATCCTGAAAAAAATCACAGTTTCCACAAAATACTGTTTTCAACATTGATAATCATCAGAAATGTGTCTTGAGCAGTAAATCAGTATATTATTATGATTTCTGAAGATCATGTGACACTGAAGACTGCAGTAATTATGATGAAAATACAGCTTTGATCGCAGAAATAAATTAAAGTTTAACACATATTCACATAGAAAACAGTTATTGTAGATTGCAATAATATTTCAGCCTTGATGAGCAGAAGAGGCTTCTTTCAAAAACACCCAAACTTTTAAACTTTATTTAGTCTGTAGTTTCTTTTTAATTTTGATATTTGCATCAACTTTTAGTTTTATCGGCTTAAATTATATACCATTGCAGTCAGAGAAAATTACCTAACGAGTATGACACTACGAAATACTGACCACATGTAAAGGAAATTTTCATCCACATACAAAAACTTTGACTGAAACCAGTTTTTTAACCGGGTCATGAGTGATTTAAAGGGGTCATATAATGCTTTTGTTGTTTGAACTGAGATGTGTGTTGGGGGTGTGTGTACACAACCACCCTATAATGATAAAAATCCACCTGGTGTTTTTTATCTACTAAAATCTTTACCCCTTTCTCAAATCGAGCCGATCTCAGTGTGACGTCACACGGACGGAGGCCCCTCCCACTATAGTTTGATTGACAGGTGTTTCAGCACCGACTGCACTGGTGTCTTTCCTCAGACCTGCTCTGAGTGAACCGTCATCAGTCGTTTCACCGCCGGAGCAGATGTAGACACGAATGACTCCTAACCGATTGAGGTGTTTAGTTGTTGGATGTAATAATGAACATACCAGTCGTCATTTACTCGCATCATCTGAGCCGCTGAAGAGGATTACGTTTGGTTTTGAAGGGAAAGCGCCCTCGATCTACATTAATGCATCTATGTTCACACAAATAATCCGTGATCCAGCTTCATCTACAGAAGTGAATACAAGTTTTTTAAATGAATCTTTGCAAATCGCCTTTCCTAATAATGTGCTAATTAGCAAGTTTCATGTTGAATGCGGCTGAAGTAAACCGTCCCTCAGTGAGTGCTCAGAAGAGAGGGGCGGAGTCAGCAGAGCTCATTAACATTTAAAGGAGAATCACACAATACGGCTTGCTCTGAAAAGAGCTGTTTTTGACAGGAGAAAAGGTTTTTAACTCTACCAATGAAAAGTTTAACCAAAGGATGTTACAGACTTTTCATTAAGACCATAAAGAATAATATCAACTTGTGGAAAATGGGCATTATATGTCCCCTTTAATAAATGCTGTGGTTTTTGATTGCATATTTAAAGTTCAGACACTCTCAGTACACGATCATGTTGCCGTTGAATTATTGTTTCACCTTGAGTTTGTTTTTGGCTGTGTATTGAGATTCAGATACAAGATAGACAGATGTACGTTATTATTCCCGCAGGGGAAGTTCATTATTGTAATCTTTAAGAACCTGAATCAATATAAAGCGCTTTCATAAACACACTGGAGTGAGGGGCGTGTGTGTGTGTGTGTGTGTGTGTGTGTGTCGTCTCCTGCTGCTCATTAACAGCTGTGTGTTTAATTATCCCCTGTGCTAATGAGCCCAGTGTGGCAAGACCGGCATATGGATGGGCCGCACCGTCCCGCTATGGATCCCAGTGAGGGACACGAGACACAACAAACATCCAGCAGGAGTCACACGCTGATGTTTGTCGATCAGTGTTTTCACCTGGGAGCGCGAGCGCCGCTGATTAAACTTGTCTTATACTGTTTAATTACTTTGGGTAATTAGCCATGAGCCTTAAAGAAGCGGTTTTGCGATGCATTTACCTTTAATAATGTGGCATATTTTCAAACTGGTTCTTGACCACACCCCCTTCTGCCATTGGTCAGTTACAATTAGCCCCGCCCACACTCTCTCACCATTGGTTGAATCAGCTGTTTGAATGTTTTGAAAGCAGCCTCACGCATTTTGTCCCTCTGCAACCATTATAAAAACACAACATTTGATGTGCTCATTTGCACATTTGCATCAGACAACAGAGACACACTCTCAGGGGACAGACGGGACTGATTAGTGAGAAGGAGACGAGAAGAGCAGCAGTTGTGAATGATGAGAGTGTGTGGAAGAGACTGAGAGAGAGGCGTGTGATTGGCTGTTTGACTCGTATCACTCTCTGCAGTGTTTCTCCAGCTCTCTCCTCCAGTCATTAGCCTTCTGTTAACCCTCCATCGCTCGCCTGTTCGCCTCGGGTCTGTTCACGTAAACGGTTGCTTTCACACGCCTGACGCTCCTGGGAGGCGCAGGAGGTCTCTGTAGATCTTCAAGATATTGCTGAGGTAATAAACTCAACTCTAAACTTTGAAAGGAGCCGTTTGATTGGGTTTTCACTCCCGTTTAAGCACTAAAGCTGAGGTTTACGCTGTAAGTGACCAAAAGGTGCAGTCTGTTTTGAACGCAAAATTTCTTTTAATTTAAATAAATACAAATATATGAAACAGTGATTTATTTATAGTTTAATTTTAGTTAAATAGTACTGTAATTTTTATTTTATAATTAAATTTGTAAATTATTAAATTTATATCATTTAAATAATTGTATCTATTAATTTATAATTTAATCATTTGTTTTAAATAACTAAATTTCACAAGTAAATGTAATGAAATTAAAATATTTTAACTAAAACGGATAAATCCCACACACTGCTATAGCTTGCAAACCATATTTGAATACATTTTGGTCATGCAACCTTTATCAGACATTGTTTTATAAATAATAATTATATTGTCTATCTGAAATATTGTTTACTTATGGTTTGTTTTCAATCAGTCAAATAGTAAAAGTGAAATAATTTTAAGTAATGTCAGGATTCTACGACTGTGCATAGGCCTCTATGTGTTCAGAAACCAAATATAAAGAAGCATCTCTGATATGATGACCAGGCATTATTAAAGTTGTTTTGAGATGGTGAGCGGGAAAGTGAAGTGGTCGGAGTACTGCACATCTCATTGAAGGTTTACTTTGCATGGTTATTTTAGATCAGTGAAATACTGAAGTTATGGTCAAATGATTTTACATAATGTCTGCACATATTTGTGATTCGAAACCAAATACGAAGGCTGAAAACATCTTAGACATAATGGTCAGAAGTGTTTGAAATATATAATGAAATAGATCAAATAGGGGCTATTATTATTAGTGAAATGGGTGAAAGTGGCTGGAGTAGATGTGCAACACCTCCAGAATGTGTCTGTGTTGCTCTCGGTTGATGGTCACGTGAGGTGAAAGCGGTGGAGTGCTGTGAAATGACCAGAATGAAAGTACAAATATATCCACAAGTGTCAATCACTGGGCAAAGAGGAGAACATGACCACAATTGGCAAAATTGGAGGAATAGATGCTGCAGACACAGTTATCCAATGGTGGAAACTTCTCGATCACAGTTAAGGTGATTGTCCTGCTGTCCACATTGTGTTTGAGGGTTATGGGCCAGATCTAGACATTTCATTTACTCAAATCTGACAAATGGGTTTAGAAATTATATATTAACATATAACATATATTAAAACATTTTTAGGCTTTCAACAAACCCAAATTATCATGTAAATCGAGATGTGCTTTAAAGCATAGTTCACCCAAAAATGGAAATTATGTCATCATTTAACTCACTTTCAAGTCATTGCAAAGTTGCTAACCAAACAGTTGTTGGTAGCCAATGAGTTAGTGTTTTCTTCCATGATATGGAAGTTAATGAGGACCCAAAACTGTCTGGTTTCCCACATTTTTCAAAAATAAATAAGATTTGGATCAACTTGAGGGCGAGTTAAATGATGACAGAATAAATTTTTGGTGAACTGTCCCTTTAACAATGGAAAAGTTAATTAGGAAAATCCATTAGGAGGTTTGAAACTTTTCTGTCACATACAGTTATTGTCACATAAAGTAACACTTATTATAGTACCACCTTCAGTTCTCACAAAATATAAAAATCACGTTGTGTGCGTCCCATGATCTATTGATGTCACTGCTGTGTTAAACTCAAAACGCCACCTTCCAGAGATGAAATGGAGAAAATGAAGGATTAATTTGGCCTGATTTGGAAGCTAAACATGAATTGGCTTGTTCCAGCTCCTCCTAGAGTCCGACGGTGTGTGTGCATGAGTTATGGATGGGATTTGGGTCTGTTTTATAACACTTTCTGCTATATAAATATCCACGCGTGCATTGAGTGTGTGTTCATGTGTTATTCTGAGGTCTCTGTTATCTGTGTCCAGGAGTGTGCAGGTGAGCCTCTCTTCATGCTGTATTGTGCTATAAAGCAGCAGATGGAGAAAGGGCCGATAGACTCCATCACCGGAGAGGCCAGATACTCGCTCAGCGAGGACAAACTCATCCGACAACAGATCGACTACAAAACACTGGTCAGTTCGGACTCCATCGACAAGAAACGCTTCTGAAGGAGTCAGAAACACAGCTCTGTTTATTGCATTTAGATGTCTATATTAGATTTGAAGCATGTTTCTGACACTGAATAGAAAGTAAAAAAGCTTAATCTCACAATTCAAACTTTTCGTCTCGCAATTGTTGACTTTCATTCCGGTTGTTCTGACTTGTTTTTGTGTGATATAAACTCATAATCTAGTCTTTTTTCATTGCTATTCTGACAATTATGTATGTTTTTTCAGAATTGCATGATATAAACTCGCAGTTCTGACTTTTTCTATTCTGACAATTATGTATTTTTTTACACAATTACACAAAACTC
>CM050419.1:12283464-12310964 GCA_027564155.1 Gymnocypris eckloni scoliostomus
TGCTTACATATTATATTATTTTTTTATTAGAAAACAGGTTATTGTATGTCATTTTGCTTCTTAAGTATATATATTTTTGATTTAAGATTTAGATATTTGTACTGGAAAACAAGACTAAAATACTAAGAAAATACACAGTGTTTATGTGCTTGCACATATCAGTTTTTAAAGAAAACATTACATACACACACACATAGCAACACACAGACACAGACACAGACACACACACACACACACACACAACATTTACCAGTGCTCCCAGTCTCCTGGAGAACTGTATCTTAATTAGACCAGTGACCTTTGCTTATTGAGCGGTTTGTGAAAAACTATCTCTTTATCCATCTTGTGCTCGTCTCCGTCTGACATTACACTGATATCTCCAGCTGTGTTTCCCTGAAACCCAAACTGTTCATGTGAAGAACACCTGCATCTGAACCCACTGCAGCCAGTCTTCACTTAAGACACCGCACGAGCATCATACACTGCTCTCATGCTTAGTATTTATTTACAAGATTTCTTTAATCAAGACACAAGAAAAACACTTAAGATATTAGGTCATGCTTTCTGGAAAATACATTGAATTTAGACTTAAACCAAGAAAAATATCATTCAGTGGGGTCAGAAAAATACACTTAATTCAGATGAAAAACAAGTTTATTTTTCTATCCTCATTGGCAGTTATTGTTCCTCTTGTTATTTTGATGCTTACATATTATATAATTTTTTTATTTTTTTAGAAAACAGGTTATTGTATGTCATTTTGCTTCTTAAGTAAATATATCTTGATTTAAGATTTAGATATTTTACTGGAAAACAAGACTAAAATACTAAGAAAATAATTGTTCTCAGTGTATATGTGCTTGCAATATAAGTTTTTTAAAGAAAAAGTTTTGCATTAAGACAGTTGTTTTAATAATAGCATCTCTGATTTATACTTCTGTAGCAGAAATAGCATTAGTTGAGTGTGTAAGATTGATTCATTTACATGAATCTGTTCAGATTGTCTGTTTGCATGAATCAATTCATCATTTACAATCAATCATTTACAATCAATCAATTTGTGTATAATATTCAGTTTAAAAAAAGAGAATGCTGTAAATATTTCTGTTCATCTCTAAAGCACAAGGATTAACCATTATTCCTTCCTTGCTGTAAACATTATCTTGATCACTGACCGTCTCTCACAGGGGACACTGCAGAAGTTTGTAGACGACCTGTTTGAGACCATCTTCAGTACGGCCCACCGGGGCAGTGCACTTCCTCTGGCCATCAAATACATGTTTGACTACTTAGACGAGCAGGCCGACAGACACATGATATCAGACCCTGACGTCAGACACACGTGGAAGAGCAACTGGTGAGTGTGTGTGTGTGTGTGTGTGTGTCTGTGTCTGTGTGTGTAAGAGTGTGTGTTTGAGAGTGTGTGTGTGTGTGTGTGTGTCTGTGTCTGTGTCTGTGTGTGTAAGAGTGTGTGTGTGAGAGTGTGTGAGAGTGTGTGAGTGTGTGTGTGTGTGTGTGTGTGTGCGTGTGTGTGTGCGTGTGCGTGTGTGCGTGAGTGAGTGAGAGTGTGTGTGTGTGTGTGTGTGTGTGTGTGTGTGTGTGTGTGTGTTTGTGTCTGTCTGTCTGTGTGTGTGTGTGTGTGTGTGTGTGTGTGTGTGTGCGGCGTGAGAGTGTGTGTGTCTGTGTGTCTGCGTGTCTGCGCATGCGTGTGCGTGCGTGCGCGTGCGTGTGCGTGTGAGTGTGTGTGTCTGTCTGTCTGTCTGTGTGTGTGTCTGTGTGCGTGCGTGTGTGCGTGCGTGCGTGTGTGCGTGTGCGTGCGCGTGCGTGTGTGTCTGTCTGTGTGTGTGTGTGCGTGTGCGTGTGTGTGCGTGCGTGCGTGTGTGTCTCGATGTCGAGGAGCTACAGCGCTTCAGCGGTCGGTGTCTGAACGGCGTTCCTCTTTCTCTGCAGTTTGCCGTTGAGGTTCTGGGTGAACGTGATCAAGAACCCTCAGTTTGTGTTCGACATTCATAAGAACAGCATTACAGACGCGTGTCTGTCCGTCGTGGCTCAGACCTTCATGGACTCCTGCTCCACGTCAGAACACAAGCTGGGTAAAGATTCGCCCTCCAACAAGCTGCTCTACGCTAAAGACATCCCCAACTACAAGAACTGGGTGGAGAGGTACGACAGTTCACTGGATGCGTCTTGCTCTTTCCAATGTATACTCAAACTACACGCTACCGGCTGCTTCTACAGTGTTCATGCATCACATATTCATGATATATATTCACAATGCATTGTGGATGATTTTGCACTTTTTATCTGAGCAAGTTTCCTAAATAACACGTCATTAGACTCGTTTTTAGGGGTGGGAAAAAAATCGATTCGCCTAACTAACCCTCTGGTTGTGTTCGGACTCCTGTCACACTTGATGTTCCTTCCAGACTCCAAACAACCGAATTATCTGTCATTATGCTATATTATCACCAAATATTGGATTCAATCTTTTTGTCAACTTGTTTTCTTTCATTTAGGACTGGTTTTGTGTTTCTATTTGCATCTGATTAATCGTAAGCCTCATTTATCCGAAAGTAGGTACCTCGTTTTTTTAAGTGAATAAAGCATTTTTTATGAATAATTTTCACAATATGAGAAAAAAAATTATGAAGATTTCTCACACTAGTGTGCTCTAATGTTTAATCAGGAGGTTTGCTTTTAAATGCTTTTATTTTGTACAAAATAGATGCAAATAGAAACACAAAACCAGTCCTAAATGAAAGAAAACAAGTTGACAAAAAGATTGAATCCAATATTTGGTGATAATAAAGCATAATGACAGATTTATAAGCAGTTGTTTGGAGCCCAGACGTTTTTGACCGGGAACACCACAGGTGTTACTAGGTGAAATAAAACCCACGAAAATGTTTACAAAATGAATGAGAAGTACTTATACGCTATGTGAACAAAGTCAGTAAGTTTGAGTCCAATGCGATAACGTTAACTAGTATTTTCGGGAAAAATAAAATCTTTTTCGGGTCAATTTGACCCGAACACAACCAGAGGGTTAAACGATTTTAAAATCGATTGGTTTACCTCAGAATCGATTTTTTATTTCATTATTTTATTTTTCCTTAGAGGTGGTGGGGAGAAGTTAGCGCTTGTAATTCCAACAGAGGGCGAAATAAAACTGATATAAAAGTTTAGAATATGAGATGCATTGTTTTTGGTAATATGACTCATCATGTACAGTCTCGTTTAAGGGTAGAATCAACTATTTTCCATTGTCTAGTCTTTAACAAGCAAACAAAAATCACAGTAAATTATAATATCGAATCGCAATAGTGACTGCTGAGATGTGTTTTTTTATTGTGACAGTCTGTATATAAAGTGTATCATTCAGCTTTTTCCCATGGTCTAGAGTTAAAAACAATCGAATCGCAATACTTGTAGAATCGAAATTCTTAAAAACAAATCACAATAAATATCGTATCGGCCCAAGTATCGTGATAGTATCGAATCGGGAGGTAGGTGTATAGTTCCATCCCTGCTAGTTTAGCTTTAAAACACATTTTTGTCGTGTCTCTAATTTATATGAAAAATAGCATTAGTTGAGTTGGTCAGTTTGATTCAGTTTTCATAATTAGTTCTGATTATCTGTTTGCATGAATCAGTTGATCTTTTAGAATCAATAATTCATGGCATCACTCGAATGTTCTCAGATTTCTCTGTGTGGAATTATTCATGTCATTTTTAAGAAATGATGTTTTGAAGTAAATATTTATTTTATCACTATGTATTTTATATTAGGACCGTGATTAAATTGAATGACATTCATTTATTTAGTTAAAATCGTGTAAAATGCCTTGATTATTTTAGCTAGTTTTATTATTAGCTATATTTTACACTTGTTCAATATATTGGGTTTGGTTCTCAACAAGTCTGCATTTATCGAATCAAAAACTAAATTACATTAACACATAAAACTAACATTAAAAACAGTAATTTTGATAAATATTATTGCAATTTAAAATAACAGTTTTCTATGAGAATATCTGTTAAACTGTAATTTATTTCTGTGATGCGAGCTGTATTTTCAGCATCATTACTGCAGTCTTCAGTGTCACATGATCTTCAGAAATCATAATAATATACTGATTTACTGCTTAATAAATATTCATGATTATTATCAACGTTGAAGATATTTTTGTGGAAACTGATGCATTTTATTTTTCAGGATTCACAGATGAATAAGAGCAGCATTTATTTGAGAGAGAGAGAGAGAGAGAGAGACCGAGCGAGCGAGAGAGAGAGAGAGACCGAGCGAGAGAGACCGAGCGAGAGAGAGAGAGAGAGAGAGAGAGAGAGAGAGAGAGAGAGGAAAGTTGCGTGCATGTGAACCTGCGCCTCGCTGTCTCTCTCTACAAGCAATGAGGCTTAGTTACTTCAAAAACAGCGATTTTGCCGCCTCATTGCAGATAAATATAATGTTGCTACTTGCGAGTCAGTAGCCTGTCGAAGCTATTTTACTAATAAAAGTTTCCGTGCTGTTTGTGCGCGATCTCTGATATGTGTGTGCAATGTGTGTGTGTGCGTCTATGAAAGCAGCGAAGCCTCTGCATATAGTTTTGGTTTAGCTACAAACCTGACCCGAGCCCGAAGCTATCCATTAAACATTAACCCGAACCCGACCCGAGCCCGACGCTATCCATTAAACATTAACCCGAAACCCGAAAGTATTTCGGGACCCGCGGGCTCGGGTCGGGTAGCAGACCTCTACTACGTAGACATAGACTAGTGTTCACAGCGCAAAACTACCTGCCCGGTTCACTATTTCTTGAAACGATCGTTTTTTTCAGAAGCCGTGTGTTTGGTGCTGAGACCATTATAATTGTACACATAGGAGATGAAATGTCTTCAGTGAGTCTGGATGGATCTGCTGATGGATGTTGAACTGCTGTGTGTGTTGTTGCAGGTATTACTCTGATATCTCGCGGATGCCGGCGATCAGTGATCAGGATATGAGCGCGTATCTGGCCGAGCAGTCGCGTCTGCATTTAAATCAGTTCAACAGTATGAGCGCGCTGCACGAAATCTTCTCCTACATCACCAAATACAAGGACGAGGTGAGAACCGAACGCCGAACACTCTCCGTCTGCTGCTGTGTGTCTCTGAATTGACTGGGTTTTCTGGTTCTGTTGTGTAGATGCTGTCGGCGCTGGAGAGGGATGAACAGTCCCGCTGTCAGAGACTGAGGGCTAAACTGGAGCATGTGATCAACACCATGGCTCTTCCCAGCTGATCCGGACTGTTTACACCAGGACAAAACCACAAGGTGGTGTAGATTTTGCGTTGTGTTTGGATGCTTTGTTGTCGAGTGCGGTGGACGTCTTCACACAACGCGGACAAAGACGCTCTGTCCTGTTTTGAAGAGACAATGAGGACGCGTCTGATGAAGTCACGAGCCAACGATCACGACGGATCAAAGGACACTTTAATCTGATTGTGTTTGTTTTATTATTTTGTACAAATGTTATCGACTCTTCGCTCTCTTGTGTTTCTGCTGAATTTGCACAGACTCAAGGAGGAACTGCCTCCATCCCATAAACGCGACGCGTCTGTTTTAACCTTTACGTACAGTAGTGTTGACGAAGGGGAATTGGACATTACACAAATGACAAAAAGAAGGAAAAAATCTGAATAAAAATCTTGTCCTGTGCCATGTTTTATTTGAATGTTGTTTAATGCTAAAAAAGGTTTGTGAAGTAGGAATGTGCTCTGATTGTTTTACATATTTCATCCAAAAATGTTTGTTTTGACTGAACTGTTTTTAAAGCAAAGCTTTAATTACTGCTTCTATAGATGCTACTCGTGCGCTCGGATCCGTTCAGCAGGGTCGTTCTCTGAAGAAACCACTACGTTTAGAGAGACTGAGCGGAAATAAAGGAGTTGTTTGAGAAGCACGAGTCAGTGTTTCTGCGGCGTGTCGATACGGAGCGAGGAGACTTCATCCTCCGGGAGCAGAAACGAGATGGGCTTGATTGATTTCGACTGCTCAATCGCTCCGCTTTCATTGAACACTTTCTCGTTTCTTACGCTGTTTTTGTTTTGATACGTTAGTTTCCTCTTGAACCTGAGATTCGTCGTTTGAGTGAATGTTTTAGTGCATCATAAAGTGGCATGAGTAGGCACGAAGTTGAAAATGATGGAGAGAAAAATCACAGAATAGGTGATCAAATATTCGAGTTATTATTGTTTATCCATCTTCCATGTTCTCAACGAGTCTCTTCAGAAGTTTATGGCCAGTTTCTCATATCAGATTCAATTTAAAGAGCCGTGAGATCAATATACTATTAGATTTGAGTGCACCATACACTGCTCTACTACATGACCAAATTAAACTGAAGCTGGTTTACTTTTAGCATTTAAAAACTGCAGTTCAGCTCTTCCAGGAAACCTGACCAATAATATTGACGATCTTGCTGTTTTTCTCCAATTAAATACAAGTTAAATGGCTAAATAAAAGCGATTAGCTGTTTAACCTCTCTTTTTAATTGGAGCTATGTCAGCAAAAACAAAAAACTGAACTAATCAGGCCGTTTCGTGAGGTCTGTAATGCTTATTTTACCAAAATATCAAATGAAAGGCCTGTTCATACTACGACTGATAACTATATTAGCCTCCTCACCAAAGGACATTATTCAGCTTATTCTAAGTGTGCACTTCTGATGTGTTTTGTGAATGACATTGCAGTGCGCACTTGTTTTTATTATCTGAAAGTGATTACAGTGATATATTTCCTTTTGACTGATAAACAGTTATCCTTGTTGGTGTGAACAAGCCTCAGAACCGGTTTAATGGTTGTATTGTAACTAAATGATTGTGATGTCTAAGGCAGGTAGTCCGGTCGGGTCAGATTTACCCAAAGACACAAAGAAGAAAAACAGACTTATGTTAACACTGAAGTTGAGACTTTGTTGGTTTGGCTCTTTCTCCTGCTCAACTGGTTTGTTTTGACCGATATTACAATCTGATCTGCATAATCTTCATGCAATAACCTTGTGCTGTTGGTGCACATGTCTGCACTTTGCACAAGTAATCCTGTATTAGTTGCTTTAGACCGATGGAGGTCGTGTTGGTGTTTTCGGTCAGTGTAACTGCAGCGGTTGATCTTCTAATGAGTCTGGTTTGACGTCGCATGCTTTAAATGAGTTTCATACGTCTCAGGATCTTCCTTCCGCTCTTGAGTGTGTCTCTTGACCAGAGAAGTGCCGTGGTCAGTTTGCTGGACTCACCTGTGATGTTCTGGACCCTTCCCAGGGACTTTCAGTGTTTACACCCAACTTTCAAATCACGTGTAAAAAAAAATGATTTCACATTGTTTTAATTTATTTATATTTTGATCCTGTTGTTGTGTTTCTTAGATTGAAATGTTCTTCTTGTATATGTTCCTGTAATGACTTCTACATTTTCATGAATCTTATTAAACTCAAGATCACTATGAAGGTCCACGCTGATAAAACGCAATAATACTGCGGCACAGATACAGAAGCTCTCGTGTCTCACCTCATCTCTCTTTTGATTTGTTCTTTACTGTGATTTCTGAAAGATGATGATGAAGTATCTGTCCCTCAGATCAGAAAAAAAAGTTGCAGAGATGAAGCAAGACCGTTTGTGTTGTTGGTGAAACTGAAATAACAAAAGACATTTGATCGATTATGATTCAGGACACAGACTGTCTATTCATGTGTAAATGTGTTTTCTTCTTTTCAGATTTACTACTTGTAAATAAACAAGCATCAAATTAAACATGTTTTTGCAAAAAAAACTGTCTTATACATCATTGTTTTTAAATCACTGCAGAAATCGTGCACAACCGTGTCATTGATTAAAATGTTGTAAAAAAATTAATACACTCTGGTACTGTTTGATCATTTTGCACCAAGATATTATTTTTTTTGGTATGATATAACTTACTTTTGTGATTAGAAATGGTCAAATGACCTAAAGAAATAGGCTCACTTTTACTTATAGCGATCAAAAATATGAAAATAAAGAGCATTTATTATGGTATCAATACATTCTACAAATCAGCCACAAAACAAAGCACATTGTATTCCAGTGACGGGAACACACTGTAAAACATCACGTATATAAAAGACACACACACTTACGATCTAATAATGCCAAAACAAACACTTCAAATCAACATTAAAACAATTATAATAATGCAAGTCTGCACAAAAACAGTCTTTGTTAATGTCTAAATATTAAAATGCAAAACTTCAAAATTTCGCATTTAATGTAATGTTACTTCACATTTCTTTGTAATTATTTGTGAAATTTACCAGCAATTTCCCTTTTATAAAATGTTTTCCCTGATATTTTTATTTTAAGTACTGATGAAATTCCTTCAAAATACTACATATCAACTCTAATATTTATATATATAGAGAGAGAGAGAGATAACAGTATAATCATTTGCACAGAGCCAAGTTTATATAATGACAAGTCATTTTAAACGGTCGATCATGATTGGCTGATGCTTCAAGAAGATCGCGCCAAAGTTGAAATGAATAGCATTTGGCGCGCAGTTCAACCGACGGCGGGAGTTAACGGCTGAACGCTGGGAATCAGTGTGTTGGCTTGCGAATCGCGGAAAGTCCCGTAACCGTTATAAAGCTCATTCATTACAGGACTTTCAAAGGTGTCGGACTGTTGTTGTCTGTCGTCGCCGATGTCAGTTCCAGCCAGGTCTGGATATTTACTCGACTGTATGTCTGGGGCATCGGCTCTTCTCTCGATTGTGTATCTGATCATTCAAAATGTACGTTTAGGGCTTTTATCGGCGGCGATCTGCGTAATATCAGGGCTAAAATCGTGCTAAATGTCTCTCAGATGTCGCTTCTCTCAGGTCTTTGAGAATTTACACATATTTTGATCGTCTATCAAGTGAACAAGCCTCGGTTGGCGCCCAATTTAATGACTTAAATTTGGGTCTGTTACATTTTTAATTGGGATATAAGCCCACAAGTTTCGAGTTCATCAGCTCCAGTTAAGATTACAAAAGCGTCTGGATGTTCTTCATGTGTTGGTGGTTAAAATAATAAAGGTTTGGAACAACATGATGGTGAGTAAATGCTATTTATTTTTAGATAAACTATTCTTTAAAGGCTGCAAAGTTGTTAATATTGTGCCAGAAAGTTTGGAAATAAACACAACGCTTCCTAATTAGCAGTGTTATTTTTCCAGTCTTATAGAATTGAGCTGGCTTTTAGACGTGATTATTTTGTGTCCGTGTGAAAAGCAGATTAGAACAGAGTTCTGTTAATTACAGAGTTGCAGGTTCACCAGGACACTTCCCGCACGTCTCTGCTGCTCAGGTGAGATCTCACAGGTGAGTGTGTCTGATGCAAACACACCCAGGAGCTCCAGTCCGGTGCCAGGCGGCTCTGTAGGGCTCAGTAGCACCTGTGCTCCCTCACCTTGAGCCTGATGAGAGTGATTCAGCTCTGGAAGACTTGCTCAGAGTCACCGCTCACTTTAGGGCCAGTGAAGTTTGGCATCAGATCAGATGGTGCTTGCTTGGACATTTATTGTGATTAACAGAAAGTGTGTTCAGCTGAATTGGAGTATTTTGTTAGATTGGTATAAGAAGCGTAGTTTACCGCGGCAGCGGTCGCGTGAAGACCTCCTTGTGAGAAGACGGAAGAGTGTAAAGACCATCGACTCCACCGTGTTTCTCAACCGGGCAAAGGATATAAGTATCACTTTTTATTTCTCTTCTTTCTTACTGCTTGTTTCTCTTCTGTTTCTCTTCTTGTTTCTCTTCTGTTTTAGTTTTTATAGCCATTTCTTACTATGTGTACGTTGTTGTTTGTTAGCATGTGTTATTTTTTTTTAGGATTACTGATAAACTACTGCCGTTTGATTTATCTATTTTAATTTTAGATCAATTATGTATGAATTTATTATGTCTTTATAGGTATTTTCTTTAGTTTTAAAAATTTGGAGTTATTTTAGTAATGTTACTTCAACATACTACATGGAAATGAAAGAACATATATATATATATATATATATATATATATATATGAGTGTTTGGCTTAGTGTCATTATTATACTCATACCTTTTGTTGTTTTAATATTTAGAAATGTTTTTAGCTTTATTTTTTGTATTCATTTAAATGTTTAGTTTTGAAATGTTGTATGCATTTGTCATTTTATTTAATTTCTCAATTTTCTTAAATGTGTGTATATAGTATTTATAGAGTTTTAATTTATAGTTTGGATAAAAGCGTCTGCTAAATGACTAAAAATAAAGATACATCAACGTGTCTTATTTTTTTTAAATCTGTATTGAAATCATAATTGATTGACAGTACATGCTTGTGTTTTGTTTGCATGCTGGCAGACGTCTAAGCTGAGCTGCATGTGAGGATCAGGTGAAGGTGCTCACAGAGGTATAGATGTGTCATGACTCTGATCTACATGCTCCACGCAGCCTGATCCCGGCTGGACAAACACAGTCACGACGTCTCTGGCTTATGTGATGCATGCCCTCACGCTCACTGACTGTTCACAATACAATACTAGTGAACTGCTTACTGTATAATACACAGCTTTTACTGCTAAAGAAAACATGCATCACAATTCAGTGGTGTGGAACATTGCTTGTGAGTGGTGCAAAGTTATGAACTAGGAAATATTAATGGCAGTTAATCTTTAATTCAGTTTTGCATATATATGTCTTCATTTGTGGTATTCTGATAAAATAGTGGGGGAAAGTCAATCTATTTACAATTGAGCACATTTGTATTGAATTCTTGAGTATTTCATGCATGCAGAAATTATCTATTTGATGTATAGTTATTTTCAAGTGATATTTTGAAAACGCTTTTCAAAAATGGTAACAAAATTTTCAAGAAATACCGGAGCATTTTGGTTTGTTATTTTAAAATTATATTAAATTGATGTTTTACAAACTTTCGATCCAATATAAGCATGAATGTGGCTTCTTTCCTCGTGTCTTTCTTATATTAGCTGTACATCTGAACTCAATGCTCTGTTGTTTTTCCAACATTTATACCTATAATTACTAAACCTAAGATATGAAATATTCTTCAGCTACCGAGAGCAGTGCTGAAACTCAACTGAAGTGTGATGTACATTTCTAAATGGCCTTCAAATAACAAATCTCACAATGTAAAACATAGCCTTGATTAAAACTATGGTTACAATGGTAATTGTGTCCGACACAAACTTATAGTGCACCCAAACAGCTGAACAAAACGCGTGTGAGTGTAGAGAAGAGCCGGTGGCCAAACTGGGCTGGATCATGAATAATTCTGCTCATCCTCTCCGCAGCACTTTGTCTTCGAGCTGCTTTAGCCACCGGCGTCTTCCAGCACAATGTAAAGACGTGCTGCCTGCTGGAATGTCTTCTCTTCCTTCTACCACTGAGTTTGCCTGCGTGTGACGGCTGGCTGATACCCGAGCCAAGAGGAATGACATTGCACAAGGACACGTCTTCTTATTCATGGGCCCTGTAGCATTATCATGCATGTTACACACTCTTTCTGTGTGTACTACAGCGCTTCATGCTTCGTTTGGTGGTGGTCATTTCTCTGGTATCAAACGCATCTGATAATAATTGCATCAATAATCTGTTGGTGTTAAAATGGAGAAGACTAAGTTTGTGTTCAGTTGCTGAATTGAATTAGTGTTCATCCATGACACAATCACATTTATATTTAAAAGATTTTAGTTTGATCAATTGAAAGCTCAAACATTAATATTTCATCATAAGTCTGATGTAAAGATGCTCTGAGAGGAAAGGAATAACATTGGTTCATATGAAGGCAGCGTGCGTTTCTGCTTTAGTTTTTCCTTTCTCTCGCTTCTTACGATGTCGTTTGCTTCTCCTCCAATCAGGTCAAGCCCCAGAGGAGCAGCGTGTCTTTCTGATGGTAACAGTCAAGCCTCTCATCCGCACTGAAGGATGATTAACAGGACCAGAGTCGTCACACAAGTAGAACAGACATGCACCTGTGAAAGGGGATGATGCTGGGAAATTCTGCCCATGATTTAGATTTAGATTTTATACATTTATAACTCCATCATGGGTCAAATTAAATGTGACCCACATAAAGATTTCCACATAATTCAAACACTTGTCATTCACATAGTTCTGCACATGCCTTTTGATTATTTGACCTAATGTGCTTTCTAACACCGCTTAACCAATGTGTATTCTGCAGACCCCCCCCCCAAACTAGTGCAGAACATGCAAGACAAAGTAAAACAACAGTAACATTACAGTAAGTGATTTCAGACATTTTGTTAACTTTAAAAACATGCCCTTTCTCCTAAACTCTGGCATCCAAACTCAAACACCCAAGTTGATTGATTGAGTGTGTGTGATTGTCTAAAAGAGGGAGCACTCTGTGCTGTTTACAGAGTTGAATGCATCCACAGAAATCTGTATGATTTCTCAGGGACATTTTTGTACCCCCCCAAATATCAGTCATGTTCTAATACAAAGGCATGTTGAGGGCATGTGGTGCTATCACTGTAAGGGATGACGCATGGATCCTGGATCATCTTTATTTAATGATCCGCACAGATCTTGAGGAATCTCTGATATGTGTCCATCTTGATCTCTCTTGTGGTTTCTCAGCCTCCAGCTGCTGTCCAGTGCGCTGAAGGTCTTTCCACCAACCCAAACCCACTCGAACTCTAGGCATCGGACTGATCTCTGGATCCTGGAGAAGCGTATTCAATTCTCAGAAGTTATCTGTGTTACCATAAATTCATGCCACGAATCGTCAACACCAAATGAGTGGTATTCAGGATGGTTTTGGAGTACAACACATCATCCTGGAGTGACTGGTTATTCTCTGGCATCACTTGATGACTGTTTGATGCCGTTCCTGATTAGTTCTTACTCAACAGCACTGATTTGATCAACTCGGTGTCTTGTAAATGTGACTTTATTTCCAGGTGGTCTGGTGCACTTTGACCCCTGGAAGTTGCATAAGGCTAGCCAGTGAGATATATATGTATAATGTTTTGTGTGTGTGAGATATGCATCAGAGAAGTGAACAGGCTGTGGGTGGTTTGTGGGCTGAAGGGTCTAGATGGGTCTCAGGTGCTGGATGTCATAAACACTATTCTCATGTTCCCAGGCAAACCACCAACTCCAGCCAAATACAGTGAGTGGGCTGTGGGTGGTTTGTGGGCTGAAGGGTCTAGATGGGTCTCAGGTGCTGGATGTCATAAACACTATTCTCATGTTCCCAGGCAAACCACCAACTCCAGCCAAATACAGTGAGTGGCATGAACAGTTTAGTTGTATTCTATTGCAGAACATTCTCACCACATCTGTATTCTGCAGGGGGGAATAGTCTTAAATTAAAATATATTCTGGATTAAATGAACACAGTACGGTTTTTCACAAGTCCTCTCACTTTAGTAGTTGCAGAGGTGGTTACCGTTATTATTGAACAAGCATCTTTTAAAGAGAGAGTTCACAAATGATTTGCTCGTATGATGAACACGTTGCCAAATGTATGGTATCAGTAATGACATACAAGAACCAATGATATGTGATGAACCAGTGATATCAGAAACCTGTTATATCACATCTCACTGGTTATTGTGTATTTTTAACATCAATCCTGGTGGGATGTGTTGTGATGTCACTGCAAATGAGCATGATTAGAAAAGAGACCTGCAACAGAAGATTGTCATTGTGAAACTTGTCTTTCTGACACAAAGCTTTAGAAGACAAAAGAAGATGGCACATAAGCTGCATGGCCTGATTTTTGCGGTACTTTTATTGTGTTTTTTTGGTTGCTAGCTCCAGTTGTCATTATGGAAACAAGCTCTCTGAATATTCTACAGTATATTTGACTGGTGTTCCTTCACAGTATCCCTGTATTGTCCTCTCCTGAGTAGCACAAGCTTTTAAAGCTGGACTTGTCAGAGTCCAGATCTGGGGAGAAGGCAGATTTTCTACGCCGGAGCTCGGCGAGTGAGTCCCTGGATGAAGGTGGCATGGAGCGAGCCAGAGGAGAGCCGCTGGCCTGATTGTGTTCTCCTGCTCACCTGGGTTCACCTGACCCTGTTTTGGCCAGTTTCCTTCCATTCTGCTGAACCTCATCTAAGCTTGTCAAGCATTAAATCTTAAACTTTTCAACTCGAGATCCGTTCCAAAACCTACCGGCTGTCTACGTAAGAAGCATTTGTAAGATGCACTTCTTATGTTTAATAAGATAAAGAGCTTGAAGATGGGTGGACAATCCAATTTGGGAAACTTGTATTTTTGCAAGGGATAAATGGATTCTGTTTGTTCAGTACCTGAAGATAGTTCAGTAGGCGAAATACATTGAAATCAACTGTGAGTCGAGTCTCTGGTGTACCTGTGGAGTGCTATTTATATGATGCACTGTTTTATTATGTGTTTCTGTTTGTGGATTGGTAAATCAGTGACTCGAGAGGTTGCATGACAGTCGATGCTGCATTCAAAGACAGCTTCTTGTGTTGGCAGTAAAGGCAGGTCACCAGGTCTTGGAACAGAGCCATTGTTGAGCTGTTTCAAATGACCTGCAGATAAGCTCACTACACACTTGGCAACATTACAGATGAGAAACAAGCTCTGTGTGTTTAATTAATTATGACAAGGCAGATGGGCCAAGAATCACATATCTGACCGAGACAGAAGACCTGATATGACCAGATCTGCTTTAATATCTCGTGTACCTTGTTCTAAACGTTACGATCACTGACAATTTTTTTTAATTCTCCTAACAATTTTTCTAAACTCTTATCGCACCAACACACCCACAACACACAATTAATATGGTTAATATCATGCTCAAAATCACACATTGCAAACTAAACTCCAACACTAATTAAAATAATACAGTAACACAATACACTGTCAACCAAAACACTGCAAACATGTTTCAAAATCAAATAATTATTCCAAAACACGAACACATGTCCTCTTCCAACAGTCAATCATAGCACAATATCATAAACACACTAACACCAGACGGAATCACATAAACTGGATTATTTTATATGTGTCAGATCTGCCCTTATACTATACTATAATCTATTGATCATAAATAGTTTTGCTGTGTTTCAAGCCTCTATTTTTGTTGCATTGGGTTTGTAAATGCATACATTTGTTTCTTTTGCTACAAAATGCAATGCAAAAAAATGAATAACCCATCTCAGAGTAGCTTTATATAATGTAAGGTTTGTGAAAAAACTAATTATTGAAGCAAAGGCTTTATTTGCATCAGGATATTACTGCAAGATAACACAAATATGCCAAAGAGTGGCATATACAGAATACAGTTGCCCTTTATTATATAAAGTACAAAATCTACAAACAGAAAAGGCCACAGAAGAATACAATATAAATAGTCATCTTCTAATCTGCCCGGTCTTCTGCATTTGGCCGCATGTACTCCTCCACATCACACCTGATCTCTTCTTCTCTGGCAAGGTGTCTTTTGCTACGCCTCATCCACCCCTGGGGTGTTCAGCTGTGGTGTCTTGGCATCAGGAGGGACATTTGGTCAAAAACCTTCCATCTCCAGGTTCAGTGAGGTTTAGGAAATCTTCTGTGACTGCACGGGAATGGTGGAAGTCCACATTGTTCCATGCGATCACATATATTGGCATGTGGTCTCTCACCTGTACCCTCTCTACCTCTGGCACCAGTCTTTCGTGCAGGTCTTCTAAAATCTCACATTTATGCAGGAGTGCACTTTTCCACACAAGATCAGCCCAAAGATGTCCTCTTTTACTGTATACTGTATCAAAACACTTTTATTGTCACATCACAGCATGTGTGCCTTAGTGAGTGAAACTCTTGAGAGCGTTCAGAAACTATTCACATATAGACAGTACATACTTACAGACTTATACAGAAGACAATGTGCAGAATACACATACATATACTCAGTACACACAGTGTACTATTAGACAGACTTACAGTTATCAATACACGTTATACACAGTGTGTACACATTCTACGTTATGTACACATATATACACACACAATATGCAAAGGTGCGACAGATTATACACAAGCTGGATATGAATGTCATGGATGTGTATTGGATGGTATCCAGTGTTAGCAGATAGGTTGTGTTAGTGCAGTGTGTGCGTGTAGTCCAGTTGAACTGTGTTAAAGTGCAGTGCATGGCATACTGTAAAGTGAGAGTGTGCTGTAGGGTGTATTAGTTCATTGTCCTGATAGCCTGAGGGAAAGAGCTATCCCTCAGTAAGCTAGTGCGGGATCAGATGCTGCGGAGACGTCTCCCTGAGGGTCGTATGATCATGTGATTGAAATAACCTTAACACATAGATGGGAATCAGCTGTAATTTATATATTTGCATATTTGCATAACACTATATATTTGCAAGCAGCTGTTTCTCATTTATGAATAAAAAACTAGATTTATTTGTGTTTAAAATTCACAATATGAACAGCTGTTCACTTTGACTTTAGCCGTTAAGTTAGGTTTAGAGCATGATGCTATCTGTTCTGACATATAGTGTGAATGCATTTGTAAATTTGGCAGTAAAATGACATTGTTTTGGTCTTGGTTGAGCTTGTGTGTAAAAGAAGTTCAAGCATTTAAATGTGTGTTAACTGCATGCATTTTGTGTCAAAGCAGCACGAAATGTGTTAATTGTATAACCTATACAAACAGATGATGTGCTAACTGCGTTAAGAGTTTAGGAAAATTGTTAAAAAAAATTGAAAACAAAAAAAATAACATAAGAGTCCATTCTTTCAATGAAATGTGCTTTGTATTGTACATTGTTACCTTCTCTTTCCAGTGTGATGAATGAACTGGAAGTGATATGAGTGGTGATTTTTAACTCAATTTGATTGGACTTCCAAAAGTTACTGTAATCTTACACAACAGAAAATAAAAACATAAATAAAATAACCAGGCACCACTCAGTTAATTATGATTGTATTATTTTTCTAAAAATAGGAACTGATAATCCAGTATATGTGTGCAGTATGGAGTACGTCGATTCCTCATGTCTCTTGTTTTCCTCAGGCCATGTGTCTTATTAATGATGGAGGCGGAAAGAAGCCACACTTTTCATTAACCTCCAGGATTCATAATTCACAAGCCCATGTTCTTCTCTGCCAGCCGTCTCAGATACTGATGACTTCCTGTAACTGCTGCTTATTAAAGCAGCCAATCAGTGTTTACATGATGTCATTCTCCCGCCTGAGAAGTCACATGGCAATTACAGCTCAAAGTTTCTGGTCCCATTGTGTGCCAAGATGGACTTCTGCAGTTCCTGCATCTGCCATTGAGATGAATGGGACTAATAATGATTCTCTCTCCAGGTATTATAGATGACTCAAGAGTACATAATGATGCTATTTGCATTTTTGCATTTTTAAGTCAAAGACAATACAATGTAGAAGAGACAAAGATATACTTTTTGAGGTAATGAGCTGCGTAATAATGCCACGAAGCATTATCAGTAACAGTAATGCTGAACTTATCAGTGTCTGTATAGATAATTATTGCATTATTGTGTAAGTGCATACGGTGCTTGAGCGTGTAGGAAGGCTGATCTGATGTGGGTCATAATGCTCTATAGTGGGTCACTATCTTTCCTGTGCTTTCTGATGGGTTTTGGGGGTTGTGGGTAATGTAGCTTGTCTTTGGGCTCTGTTGAAGGGTGTGTTTATTATCCTATAAATCCGTTTCTCAATGGAGAAGATGAAGAGTCTGTCTTCTTCCAGAACACTGCTGTTGCTCTCTGACACACAGTACATGGGAAATATATACTCAGAAAGTTCATCACAGACACTGGTAATAGACGAGGAGGATCTCACAGTAACACTGACTCTGTCTGAAGCTGAACACTTTATTCAACACTCGCATCCTTCTTCATTTGAGTTTTTCAGTGTATAACATTAATCTCTGTTGACTCATGAAGTTTCTCACAGCAGCGTCATGTAGAGGGTTAGGTCTCTCTGTAGAGCACTTGAGGAAGAGATGGACAGCATGTTATTGTGCAGAAAACTAATCTTGTTAGAAAGTGTGTGCAGAAAAAGGTTCTGGAATTAGAATTTAAGCTTTAAATCATTAATGAAGCCACACCAAGTCATTTATCTCTTCAACAAATGGTTTGAGAAGGGAGGTGCTTAATCTTGCACTTTTGTTCATCCAACTTATTTTCTGTATTGTTTTTTTTTTGCAGTACTGTTACCAAACGTGTGCATGTATGAACAATATAAAATGTGATTGTATTATGTTCTAGTAATAAACATAACTGACTGGGTAGCAAAGTTTACAGTTAGACTAGCTGTGAGGCAAGACCAAACATTGGTTTTCATTTAATTGCATTTCAGTCTAAATTGTGATGATTTTGACACGTTATTATTTTACTCATAAAGGATGCATTGAATAGACATCTCCAGACTAAAAGTTCACACCGAGAGCGATAACGGTTACTATATTTGCATGCACACCAGCCAACGATAACTGTGTTTATTGTAAACACACGCTCCTGCTACTTCTCGAGACTGTTTTTATCATTCATCAGCTGGAAAAATCATTCTAACCATATTGTTTATCTGTGCTTTTATCGTTATAGATATGGTGTGGACTCTATTTTTTAATATTGAGATTGATTTTTATAACTATATCTATATCGTCATTGGTGTGAACAGGCCTCAACTCTTTTTTTTTTTATAAATCTGGATATATAGTTTAATTTATGAATTGATTTTTTCACTAGATTTTCATCACAAATATAGCCTTTGTAGCTGGCATGGTGCAGAATAATACACACCCAGTCCCTGGACACAAGACTAAATATAGGTTGGGAGGGTTTTTGTGTGTGTTGTCATGTTTAAAGCTCGCTACTTGTTATACTGTTATTGTTTTTTATTAAATAATAGTTTAATGTAACATTGAATGGTTATTGCTCCAAGAAACACAAGATTTGTGCTTTTATTGTCTTATTGTTACACTGATTTGTACCCCATTCATGTAAAGCGTCACTGTGTTTTCCTTTATCGTTCTGAATGTCTCTGTAACCGTGTTGTGCATCTCCCCGTTCTCTCCTGCTTCAGAAAGCTGTCAGACTTCACCCTGGTGCTGCATTCTTCTGATCTGAAGTGAGAGAGACAGGACAATGCAGGAGAAACGGCATGGAATGGTCTCCATGGTAACGTGTTTCTGCCTTTTAAACGAACGCAGCACGAAAGCCATAAAAGACTATTGATTCTGTATTATCATCATATGCCTAGTAAATCAGAGACACATCCACACTAATATCACCGCATGCGTTTGAATTTGAATCAGTCTCGTAGATGTGTGAGGTCTGTTTGTCAGAAGTCCTCGTGGATATTAATGTTGTAATGAAGTGTTTTGGTCGCAGGTGTTCGGAGGAGCAGTAGCAGGTTGTTCTCGATCCTCCTCCATCTTTTATACTCTGTTGGTTCAATGCGAGCGTCTCGCTGTGTTCCTCTGGTGCGCCCGCTGTCACATCGAACAGGCCCAGCAGGTCCGTCGTGCCACATTTCTCTGGCTTTGCTCCACAGATGTTTCTGGGTCAATAACCTGACCATGTTTAACATGACCGTACACTCACTTCATCACGTGTGCTGTGGAAACACCCTCCTGTCTGAGTCGATTCATCATGCAGCACACTTATGTCTTTCATTTTATCTTAATGCAGCATTCATTTATGAACACGCTGAAAAACATTGCTTCTCAGTGACTTTGGATTTTGACTTGTTTTGCAATTAAAATATTGAAAATATTAAGGTTGAAACATTATCTTAAGAGAATATATACTGAATATTATCTTTCAAGCATTGAGTTGTTTACATTGAGATTTGTATTTCTGAAGCCTGTAGCGGAGGATGATTCTTATGTAATCCTAATAACACAGTTTAGTCTTTCTCTGCATCCCTCCAAACACACACGCACACACACACACACACGCACGCACGCACGCACGCACACACACACACACACACACACACACACACACACAGAGCATCTAATGTGCTTCATCTGTTCTATACAAGAACATTTTTGATTGAATTTTGCGTCTTTTAGAAACTCATTGCAAATTACATCCATTTGCAGCCAATTTTCTTTGTTGAAACTCTTTTCTTCCCCAGAGGCTCTATTGTGTGTTTGCAAGACCTCGGAGATAATTACAGGTTATACCATAAGAAGGAATATGTTCGTTTTAGTCCTTTCAGAATGAGCTTCAGAGTTAGTTCAGTGCATTCAATGAAAATAAACGCTGACTGACTCGGCAAAGCTCTAAAGAGCTCAAAACGAGAGCGCTACATCAGTTTATTTTATTCCAGATTATATAACGTCATACCATAATGTTACGAGACTCAGGAACCCATTGTGTTCAGCACAGATTATATGTTGGGTTATAGTGCTGGAGTGGACTCTTGTACTGTGCTTTTATGACAGTATCTGTTCACGGAAAACAGCAGCATGAACCCTCTATTAAACATCTCCTTTTGCATTACACGTAAGAAAGAAAGTCCTGCGGGTCTGGACAGACATTACGGTCTGTAAGTAATGACAGTTTTCTTTTTTTGGGTGGACTAACCTTATAAGCGATGGAAAAACTATTTTCATACCTGGAGAATAACTCATGCCACAGTCGATAATAGAGCTTAAATAATAGAACACAGCCAAATATATATAATGTATGATGAGCGTTAACGACTGCGCTTCATGGGGCACTTTGTCATGACATACACTGCTATATGATCATTACATTTGTTACGTTATTTATAATGCTTCTGCATAGGGGTTTCTGTTCATTATCAGCAGTGGGATATTTTGGACATATTCCAGCTCTTTGTGAGAACTTTAGAGGTATTTAAAGATAAAGTCATTGGAGCTAACAAACACTGGTGTGTAAATGATCTCTTATTATATGCAGCAGATTTCCCTCTGGGCTACAAAACAGGTTTTTACTGAGATCGGAAGACATGTTAGTAAGTAATGTATAAAAGTGAAAAAGTAGTTATAAGCTAAAACATCTCTCATAATTAAGTTGCATTATAATGTTTTGAATTCTTACCATAACATAACTGAAGGTCAATTAAATATTGAAAGTTTCAGAAGAGATTTCAGTAGTGATGTAAATCTTAGACGGTAGTTTTACTGCAATGCCTCATGCTTGGATCTGATATTTTATCATTTATATTAATTTAAAGCATAACTGAAAGTAGTAACCATCCGGTATTTGGCTATTTTGAAATGATCACAATTAACTGTTCACAATTAGTTTTGAAGTATTATTTGTTTCCAAGCCCTCCTTTTTGCACAATATTTTCATTCATTTGTCCATTTCTACAATTTTGTGTACATCTCTGTTGATATCTTTGAATTCTAACCGTATTGTAACAGCATTTTATCATCATCCTAGTCTCGAGATATTAATAACTGGTATCTTCTTCAAATCTAATAATGATCACCAGTCAGATGATGCATCGGATTTAGAGCCGCTTTTGAAAATGTCCCAAATCAGATCAAAATGTAATGTTTTCGCTATCAGCATGCAACAAGATACGTGCCAGATATCTGTGAACAAAATCATAATTGGTTGACAGTATAGAAGCGGCATAAGTTTCTCGAAATATAAAGGTGCAATATCATAGCAATAATTCCCTCCTTTGGGATTTACAGCTGTTTGTAAGTCTGCGGTCTGTAACGGTCTCCCTAAGAACACCTCAGAGAGGCAAACTACAAGATAATTAGAGCGAGGGACCCACCGACCAAACTTGCATTTAAACAAACGAAAGATCAGGAAAAATATATTTAACGTTACTTAAACGAAACCCATCAAAAGAAATCAAAATAGGAAACTAAAGGAAAAATACACACTACCACAATCCTAACACTGACGTTCAGCAATGCCGATGATAAGTAATACAACCTTATATGACCATTGTACGGAAGTTCTAAGCGGTCATGCATTATTATAATTTTTCCGTCTTGTTTTCTCGTGATCACTGGATCACACATTTACAGTGCTCCAGACAGTGCAAAAAAAAACAACAACAGCAATTTACATATGGACAGACAGTGCAAAAAAAACAACAACAGCAATTTACATATGGACAGTACATATTTACAGACTGTACAGAAGACAATGTGCAAAATACACATACATGCACTCAGTACGCTTAGTGTACTATAGAGACATACTCAATTATCAACGACACATTATACACCGTATGGGCACATCTACATTATGTACAGTATCTATACATAATGTGGTCTATACATAGTAATAATGTGAGGTGCAACAGATCATAAATTAACAGCAGATTGGTTGAGCAGCAGATAGATGTGCAAAGGTGCAACAGATTATTCATATGCAGTGTCGTGGATGTGCATTGTATGGTGTCCAGTGATAGCAGATAGGTTGTGTTAGTGCAGTGTGTGCGTGTAGTCCAGTTGAACGGTGTTAAAGTGCAGTGCATGGCATGTTGTGTGAGTGGGAGTGTGATGTAGGTGAGTTATTTGTGACTGTTCATTAGCCTGATAGCCTGAGGGAAAAAGCTGTCCCTCAGTCGGCTAGTGCGGATCGGATGCTGCGGAAACGCCGCCTGAGGGCAGCAGAGAGAGCAGTCTGTGGGACGGGTGGCTGGAGTCTTTGATAATCCTCCGGGCTTTCCTTGTACACCGCCTGGTGTAGATATCCTGGAGGAGGGAAGCTCACCTCCAACAATGTGGCGGGCAGTTCGCACGCACCCTTTGCAGAGCCCTGCGGTTGCCAGCGGTGCTGTTTCCATACCAGGCGGTGATACAGCCGGTCAGGATGCTCTCCACAGTGCAGGTGTAGAAGGACCTGAGGATTCTGGGGCTCGTTCCAAACTTCCTCAGCCGTCTCAGGAAGAAGAGACGCTGATGTGCCTTCTTCAGCACTGCATCTGTGTGAGCAGACCATGTGAGATCCTCGGTGATGTGAACGCCGAGGAACTTAAAGCTGGTCACCCGCTCCACAGGTGTCTTGTCGATGGTGATGGGTGTGTGTTCTCTGCTCTGTCTCCTGTAATCCACCACCAGCTCCTTGGTCTTGTCGATGTTGAGTGAGAGGTGGTTCTCCTGACACCATTTAGTCAGGGTACTCACCTCTCTGTAGGCCGTCTCATCGTTGTCGGTGATCAGGCCTATCACCGTTGTGTCATCAGCAAATTTGACGATGACGTTGGAGCTGTGTGTAGCTGTACAGTCGTGGTGTGCAGGGAGTACAGGAGTGGGCTGAGGACGCAGCCCTGCGGTGCACCAGTGTTGAGGATCAGGGAGATGATGTGTTGTTGCCCATTCTGACCACCTGACTTCTGCCTGTCAGGAAGTCCAGGATCCAGCTGCACAGAGATCTGTTCAGTCCTAGAGTCTGGGCTTCGCAACCAGTGTGGCAGGCACTATAGTGTTAAATGCTGAACTATAATCCACGAACAGCATCCTCACATAGGTGTTCTTATTTTCCAGGTGGAGAGAGCAGTGTGCAGGGTGAAGGCAATAGCATCGTCTGTGGAACGGTTACTGCGGTATGCAAATTGTAGTGGGTCCAGTGAAGCAGGCAGCACAGAGCAGATGTAGTCTCTGACGAGCTTCTCAAAACACTTGCTGAAGATGGGGGTCAGAGCAACGGGCCTCCAGTCATTCAAGCATGTGATTTTGTTTTTCTTTGGTATGGGCACAATGATGGATTTTTGAAGCATGAGGAACCACAGACAGAGAGGGACAGATTGAAAATATCTGTAAAAACCCCGGCTAGCTGGAAAGCGCATGCTTTGAGCACACGGCCTGGTATGCCATCTGGGCCTACGGCTTTACGGATGTTCACCCGTTTAAAGGATCGAGTTACATCCGCGACAGAAAGCGTGAGTGGACTGACCTCTTCTGCAGCAGCCGCGGCAGCGCTCTCTGTGTGGGCGGTGTTATCAGCCTCGAACCGAGCATAAAAGGTGTTGAGCTCGTCTGGTAGAGAGGCGGCGATGTTCACAGTAGCTGGTTTACTCCCTTTAAAGCCTGTGATGTTGTTAATGCCCTGCCACATGCTTCTTGGGTTATTGTTGTTGAAGTGTTCTTCAACTTTGTTTTTATAAGTTCGTTTGGCTGCTTTGATGGATCTCCTGAGATCGTAACTGGCTTGTTTCCGATCGTCAGAGTTTCCGGATTTAAAGGCAGATGTCCGTGCTGACAAGGCTGATCGAACATCACTGTTAATCCACGGTTTTTGGTTGGGGTAGATACGGATGGTTTTGGTCGGAACTACATCGTCTATACACTTCCTGATGAAACACGTGACCGTATCTGAATACGCCTCTATGTCGTCATCGGACGCTGCCCGGAACATGTCCCAGTCCACGTGATCAAAACAGTCCTGTAGTATAGCATCCGATTGGTCTGACCAACAATGAACTGTCCTGAGGGCGGGTGCTTCACGTTTCAGTTTCTGCCTATAAGCAGGCAGGAGCAGAACGGAAGAGTGATCCGATTTGCCAAAAGGTGGGCGGGGAGGGACTTGTATGCGTCCGGAGGGGGAGTAACAATGGTCGAGTGTGCGATCTCCACGCCGTGTTGATGGTGACGTGTTGAAAGTATTTTGGAGCTATTGTTTTGAAGTTGGCTTTATTAAAGTCCCCTGTGATAATAAAAGCTGCATCTGGGTGCGCTGATTCCTGCTCACTTATATTCCTGTACAGTTCCTTGAGTGCCTGGTCTGTGTTGGCTTGGGGATATAAACAGCCGTGATTATGATCGCTGTAAATTCCCTCGGTAGCCAGAATGGTCGACACAGAAGCGTATGAAATTCCAGATCAGGGGAGCAGAAGGATTTAATAGAGTGTATGTTCCTTTCATTACACCATGAGTTGTTGATGTAGAAGCAAACACCCCCGCCTCTGCTTTTCCCTGTGAGCTCTTCCGTTCTGTCCGAGCGGTGCACGGAGAAGCCCGTGAGCTCGATGGCTGAGTCTGGAACAATAGCAGACATCCAGGTTTCTGTGAGGCAAATAACGCAGCAGTCCCTTGTTTCTCGTTGGTATGAGATGCGCACCTGCAGTTCACAGAGTTTGTTATCCAGTGACTGAACGTTGGCCAGTAAAATGGTTGGAAGAGGAGGTCGGAAAGCACGGCGTCTCAATCTGACGAGAACGCCAGCTCGTTTTCCTCGTTTTCGGCGTCGGCGGCGTCTCCTCGCTTTCGCAACCCACACAAAGGGCTCTGATGCGGTGTCCGTGAACAGTCCACCGGCATTCAAAAACTCAAAGTCCGGTTTGCGTTGCGCGACGGAGGAACCAATGTTCAAAAGCGTGTCTCTATCGTAGACAGTTATACTAACAACATCTAACACGTAAAACAACAAAAAAACAAATAAAACATACGAAAAACTGCAAAGTTTTCCCGGAGCTCGCAACACGGCTGCCATCCTCGGCGCCATCTTGACTACTCCAAACTTGATACATTGTGGAATGGTGTGTGTGTAAGTAGCCTTGTGAACAGAGAAAAACCACAGAGGGGCAGTTTGAAGAAGCTAAAACAACGAAGTACACACTGTGAGAACATTCTGTACCAAGGACACAGAGGGAACAAAGGGAGAAGAATGTTGGGGGAGCGTTGGACGGTTCTGGAGGCCACCGAGAAGATGACGCACGGCGACACATATTATAAATAATCTGTTATGCTGTACTTCTGGGTTGTTTCTCTGTGAGACGTTGGTCTGAGGGACAACCCAGCGCGCTGTTCTGATCAATAAATTTCAACACTTTGATATTTGAAGCCTTCCTTCGATTTTTGATCACGCAGGACGATTTGAAGTCCAACACAGGCTACCTAGTTCCCCTAGAGCACGGGAGTAGTATGATATACAAAAACAACATGATAACCAAACTCTGGGTGGGCATGATTATTTGCTGCCACTGCTACACACACTGTTCAGGGCCCTGATGCTGGAGACGGTTCATCTGCAGGCAGGAGAGGAGCATGTCAAACACATCAGCAGATGGTGACCAGCATCAAAAGACCCGCTGGGCTGCACTGCTGTCATCAGAGATCACTGACCAAACGGCATAAGTGAAGAGCATGAAGAGTCAAACAAAGCTCGTTTTCTGAGACATGGACCTGACCATCAAATAGAGACGTTGTGCCATGACACCAAGCAAACGGTGAGTCCGTCGCCTGAACAGATTTGTGACGTCTGCAGATCTCTGACCAGTGGAATGAGATCGAACAGGAGTCCTCTTAAAGGGTTACTTCACCCCAAAATTAACATTTTGTCATCCAAAATATCTTAAATTGTGTTCCAAAGACGAATGAAGCTTTTACGGGTTTGGAATGACATAGTGGTATGTGATCAATGACAACATTATCATTTTTGGGCGGAGTAACCCTTTAATCTGTTATCAAAATAACCTGCTCCACCTCTGAAATAGGTTACCTTTGGACTGTCATCAAGTAAGAACCCACTTTCTTATGATCCAATCAATTCATAATTCATTAAATAAAGCTGTCCTGCTGTCCGTTATCTCATTAAATATTCTGTTTCATTCTGAAATAAGTCTGATTGTATTGTCAACAGCGTTTCTCATTCTTTCAGAAGAGCCATCGTGTAATCAGTGTGGTACTTTTGTGACTTTGGTAATTGCTTTAATTAGTGGAATCTGGAGTTTTTGCTGTTTACACGTTGAGACTTAATTTAACTAACCTCTTTACATTAGCATTACACTAGACTTCATTATCACTCAGGTCATATTTGCACTTTCTGGTCTTGTAATATCTTTATTAGCATACAGACTGAAGCATATGTAAATTAGAGTAGGATGTGTTAATATTGATATATCATACTGACTAAACACTGGTTTTCTTGCAGGGCTTGTAACTCGCTGCCTCTTTTTGCGTTTGACATGTTTGCACTTATTCTAGACGTTTGTATATTAAGAATATCATTTAGCTCACACTTGAATATGAATATTGAAACCATCACTTCAGAGATATCTGAACCACTTCTGCAACAAAACTGACTCAAAATCTCATTCAGTCAGACTTCTTATGATCAGAATAAAGTTTCGTCCACATTGCAGTTTATTCAGGACGAGAATCATCCAGACTGTCTGTTCATCATGAAATGCATCCAGTCATGGTTTTTATGTGCCATTAAGAGGCAGGTTTATCTAAAAGGAATCATGCCACAATAATAGACAGAAAAAGTTGATTTAAATAATGGCACAGAAAACACTTGAAATCTATGTAGACATAGACAGGATTTGATTCTCTCCAAAAGTACTGTACTTATTTCAATTCAGTAAAGAGGGGTTTGTGTCTTGGCAGACTTATAGAAAACCATGTGTACAGTTGTATAAATTCAGCCAATCAGACGAGAGCTTGCCAGATCAAGTAAGTGCTTTTCGTGTGCATCGGATGGTCAGTGAACAGACTGTGCATTCGAGACAGAGACGA